>VXBH01007077.1:57790-95031 GCA_013400035.1 Rynchops niger | reverse complement strand
TTATATTTATATTATAAAAACAATACTTGACTGTGTTGACTTTGTACAGTACAAGAACAAACTCAAGATTCATGTAATAATATTCAACCTGGTTTTGTACTGTCATTTCAGCAACCATGCCACAATTGCAGACAAGAAACTAGATCCCTGAATTTGCGGGGCCTTCTATAGGTATTTTCCATACCTTAATAAGGCATCAAGAAAATTCACTAACAGGATGCTAAAATGAGAATGGATAGTGGATGAAGATATGTAATTTGGATAGTTGTATTCATCTTGGCTTTCATCTACTGATCAAAGAAAGTAATTACTCTTTAATAATTTTATACTGTACTACAAGCTCACTGGTAATCCTAGGAATGTGTTCTGCTTACTACACTATACCGAAGTTTGCACCATGGTGTCTTTAAAATCTGTTTTTCAGAGTGAGCCAGCCTAGGATGGCTATGCCTGCTCACACTGTTCTTGAACTTTCTTTTGTATATCCTTCCATCATTTTTATGTGTGTATATATATATGGGGAGAGTTTAATTTTGTCTCACTTTAGACAAATACCATGAGCCTCAGTGTCTGCTCTTCTCCTACAATCAATGGAAATCTAGTCAGTGAAATCAATAGTAAAATACAAATCATTTGTGTCACTTTATCATAGATATCTGCATTCAGTCAAATATATTGCAGTAAAACCTGCACACCCTCTATTGATTAGATCTCCAGAGATTATAACCAGAGCTTACAGAGAGTGTTTTCATGTAGGCAACTACATGACAGACATCTGAATTTAGGCAAAAGAAATTCTACCTATATTTATTTCAATATGTTATAGACTTTTCCTTATCGAATACAAATAAGCTTTCTCTGTTCAATGTCTATTTAGCACTAATTCTTTCCTGTCTGTATGGTCTGATAAAGTTCCTCTGAAATAGGACTCTCTGTTTTGTTTGAAATTATGAATCAATATATTTTGTGTTGTAGACCTAATATTTATCCTCAGTGCATAAAGTAGACAATAGTGAGACTGAAGGAATCAGAGGGAAATCCAGTTAAGTAGATGGAGTATCACAAAAATGGCAAAATGATCACTTTTGAAGTCCAAGATATTTGATAGAAATTAAGACATAATGTTCATAAATATAACTAAATAATTACATTAATAAACATGTATTTGAGTATTTAATTTCTAAGTACATGAAAGCATCTTGTGTCTTTGTACGGCAGCTTAGTTATCCCTATCGCTTTTATAATACAATGACACAGAATAACACAGCTGGTTGTTGGTACCTGGTTTTAATAGCACCAGCAGCAAAAGTTCTTTCTATGTATGACCTACAGCT
This sequence comes from Rynchops niger, assembly GCA_013400035.1. Taxonomy (NCBI): domain Eukaryota; kingdom Metazoa; phylum Chordata; class Aves; order Charadriiformes; family Laridae; genus Rynchops; species Rynchops niger. The sequence goes on along the minus strand of VXBH01007077.1, from coordinate 93,697 downwards.
GGCACTAGAAGACGTTTCTCAGCTTTTATTTATATGGCTCATTAATGTGTTCATATTTTTAATTGAAAGGGCTGGGGGTTTTTTATTGCTTTTGTTAGAATTTAGACAGTTTCAAAAGTTGCTTTCAAAATTGTTTTCATCATTCTTGGGGCAGAAGAATATTTAGTCAATATTTATTTCTTATTAACTCATACCTCAGCCTTATTAAAATCCATCTGCATATCTTAATTTTTTTCAAAAAGGAAGCATCATTATCTCTCCTTTACAGTTAGGGCAGCCAATAAAGCCTCCACTGCAACCCCATCATGCTGTGTTGCAAGCTTATACATCTTAATTTATACATTTTCTCACATCCCTCCTCTACTTTTTCATGCCTCCCCCTCCTGACACAAACTGTGAGAAATAATATTCCTAATATGAGACTTTTCCTTTATCACATGCTATGAGAGAGTGAAATAGTTAATAATGCTAAACTGTAAAGTCTCTTTTGCAGTTTCTGCATCATATGAAATAAACAGGACATTTCACAGCTCAGAATTATAGCATCTGGCCCTTTACTTCCTCAGGCAAATATCTCTCTAGGTAACACTTTATCACTTGGATTTCGAAGGCTTCCCTTGCAAGCACAGCATCCTTTGGGTTTGCTTTCATTTTTATAGTAAAAGATAAAGCTGTGGAGAACATCAGAGTTCCCTTTTGGAATCTTCTGTATTACTGTTCATGTCCCATGAGGGAATGTACTTTGGAAACACATTTTGAAAGCATGGATTTAAGTGAAAATGGGTTTTTAGCCAACAATATGCACATTTTTTCTACGAAGACTATTAAATTATAGTTCTTTATGAAAATATTAATAATTTGCTCAGGAACTAGATGAAAAAAAAATCTCTTAAAAGTTTTGGGTAGCACTGAAAGACTCATGTAACCATGTTTTTTAAGATTGTTACCAACACCCCCTTCAAATATAATTCCACAGTATATTTCATGGCTGTATGAACCAGAGATTGATGACTGATGCTAGGTACGAGAATTACGGCAATCACTTTTTTCTTAACAACACCAAAATCAGGAAAGATAACACTGTTTCTACTTCTTTGGTTTAAGAGTCCTTTTGGATTTGTTTTCTTAATCTCTATCCAACCACAATGTTTAATTTGTTGCTCTGTGTGTTCAGTTTCAGGTTGACGTTACAACAGGGTAGCATTGTGGGATCTCTTATTCTACTGGTAAAAATTACATTTATCTTCACACATTTAAATGTAAATGCTAATATTAATGTGCAAAGGTTTGGTCCTTAAAAAGTATAGAAATACTTGTTGAAATTTTATTTACAAATGGAAAGAAGATCTAGCTGATTGTCCATCAGCTAGCTTGGTAAGTAGTATAGTATTTCCTCTTGTGGTACCTCACTATCTAGGAGGTAGCAAAGAATACAAATCAGTAAATCAGTTTATAGAGCAGAAAGAAGTGAGTGCTTTCTTTCTCCAAGTATCCATAATGGAATTCTATTTATCAGTCTATGGAGTCTGAGAGGAAGATCAATATTTATTATTTATGTCTTATTGCAGATATAAACACGAACAGTTTTCAACAGACCATACTTTACCTTGAAAAGATTTAAACTTTTTCCTAAAATAATGATTTCAGTGCAGTCTTGATCAGGCTCTCATTTGTCTGTCATTGCCATAGAGTAGGTAGGTAAGTAAGGGGGTGGAATTCTAGCAACATAAATCTTAACGGGTATCAGTGCCTCAGGGAACACCATGAAGATTTTCATAATTATTCTGATTTCTTTTGTCTTAATATATGGTGCTAACAGGCTGTATTCTGAGCTGCTGAAATATAGGAATGTGTTTTGACTTTAAGTCTATTAAATGGAATAGCATTTATTTTGACATTAATACCTCGTTTCTTTTAGTAAGAAGCAGAAACAGATATCACAAAAATATGATCTCTTCACAGTTTCATTAGAATGAACCCTCATGTTCATCATCTGGTTTTTATTGCTACAGTAATTTTTGTAAAAAAACAGGCAGGTAAACATATATAGAAAGGAAAAGAACAAAGAGAAAGACAGAATAATAATTTAAATTCTTCCTCACCTGGCAGGCAGATTTTTAACTCCTCTTCCTTTTAGGTATCCCCCTAGGCAATAACTCTGACAGATATTGACAGACTGGGAAAGTCCAGGTAGTGCTTTGAATCTACTGATATACATTTTTTCAGCAGAAATTCTAGGCAATTATGAAGCAGTTCATAACATTTTATGAATAGTTCATTAAAACAAATTCCAGCAGAATTAATTTAAATATATCCTGTGGGACAAATTCACTGCAAATCTAAGTCAATGCAGCCTCTTCTTGCAAAGCTTCTTCCAGTGCAAGGGAGCCAAACCCATTCTAGGTGTATGACTTTCTAGGCTGTCATAAATTTGGACTCTTTAAGTCTAGAGCCAAACCATCTGTACTCATAGTTTCAAGAACAAAGTTCAAAAGATAATTTTCATAAATATGTGTTCTTGAAAGATACTACTCTGATCTCTTTGTCAAGATGTAATGTTCACAATCTTGTTTATGGGCAAAGAGAAAACACACTTTGTATTTAAAGCTAGGAATTTATTGCTACTATAGTTGAAATCTTAGCAGTCTTATCAACATTAGTCCAGGTCTAATTATTGCAGAAAAAGAAAGAGTATTTTTATGCAGAGAAAGTTTCAGTACTAATAACAGAGTTAGAATTGTTAAATGTTCACTTAGTTTCTACTCAGTTGCCTCGTGTTGGGCTCACTCTTCACCTCTGTTTCTGGACCTTATCCCATGGTGGTGGGGGTGCTATGGTGAGTTGTCAGCCTCTGGAATCATGCACTGGAGATAAAGAAATGCTGGTACTGATAATTTCCTCCTCCTTTTTCTAAAATCCACTAACGGTCATTTTTACATGTCTTCTGACATGCTTTTACACCTTGCGTTATCTTTGTTGGTCTACAGCCTCATGTTACACCCAGTTTTACTTTGTATGATGGCTTTTACTTGTGTTTAGCCTAAAAACAGTTTTGTCCAGCTCTAGGCTTGAGTTTCTTCAACTGACACCTGGTGAGTTGTTGCTACCTGTGAGGTCTCTGGATCTGTGCCCCATCCCCTGTCATCCCAGGGCTGTGCTCCTCTGCGGTGCATTCTCTGTCTCCACTTCTCAAAGCCTGTCACACCAGCCCCGTTTTATCCTGTTGACTTGGAAAGCCATGGTAACGCCATACAAAAATTAAAAATTTTTTGTAAATTGCTGTTACATCTAAACCAAGTGACCAAGGTAGGTCAGAAAGTTAGGAGAAAACAAGTCTGACAAGCCTTAGTCCTGAGGCCTTGCAATTCATTTTATACCTGTGGCCTGTTGCTAGCAATGGCAATACCATATAACAGATCTGCAGGGTAGCAAAGAGGATATAACAATACCTGAAATTTGAAGAGATTATACTAGAGAATAGAAAGAAACTGAGCAAGAAAAGGAAGATGCCATGAAACTCCTTTAACATTTTCCTCAAAATTACCAAGTGGCCACTAATATTTGATGAATATATCACAACCTTTGCTATAATGAAAGAAGAAAAAAAATCAGAGTAATTTGTGATAGCAAATGAACTGAAATAGATTTCAAATAGCCATTGAATAGATTGGATACATCCATAACAATCTCATAATGTGGTGGGATGACCCTGGCTGAACACCAGGTGCCCACGAAAGCTGCTCTGTCACTCACCGCTTTAGCCAGACAGGGGAGAGAAAATGTAAGGAAAGGCTCGTGGGTCGAGAAAAGGACAGGGAGAGATCATTCACCAATTACCATCACAGGCAAAACAGGTTTTACTTGGGGAAAATTAATTTAATTTATTACCAATCAAATCAGAGGAGGATAATACGAAATAAAACCAAATTTTAAAACACCTTCCACCCACCACTCTCTTCTTCCTAGGCTCAACTTCACTCCTGATTTTCTCTACCTCTTCCCCACAATGGTGCAGGGGATGGGAAATGGAGGTTGTGCTCAGTTCATCACATAACCCTGCTCCAGTGCAGACTTCCCACGGGGTCACAGCCTCCTTCATGCTCACCTGTTCCAGTGTGAGGTCATCCATGGTCTGTAAGTGGATATCTGCTCCACTGTGGACCTCCATGGGCTGCAGTGGGACAGCCTGCCTCAACATGTTCTTCACCACAGGCTGCAGGGGCATCTCTGCTCCAGTGCCTAGAGCATCTTCCTTCTTCACTGACCTAGGTGTCTTCAGAGTTGTTTCTCTCACATATTCTCAGTCTTCTCTCCAGCTGCAATTGCACAGTTTGGGGTTTTTTTTCCCCCTTCTTAAATATGTTATCCCACAGGCACTACCACCATCACTGATGGGCTTGGCCTTGTCTAGCAGCAGGTCCATCTTGGAGATGCTGGCATTGGCTCTATTGGACGTGGGGGAAGCTTCCAGCAGCTTCTCACAGAAGCCACTCCTGTAGACACCCACTACCAAAATCTTGTCATGCAACCCAATACATGTAATTATCCACTCTTTGTCAAGGATTTGCCAGCACCTCTGCCATTGTCCATGCCAAGAGATAGTCTTGCCAAATTAATTTTAGAGCTATTTCTTTTCCAGAGTAAGTCAATATTTGAAGAGTCATTTAGAGCGAACAAAGAAATATATTTAAGAACAGTTTGGTCATCAAATTTAAAATCTTTTTTCTTAAAAACCTGTGGCAAGCTTTCTACATTGTCCTTTAATGTGAACCTTCTAAGCCCTGAGGGAAAAAATAATCTAGGATGAGGGTGTTCTTTAAAGCCTGGGTTCTCCCTATACAGTTGAAAAAGATACCTATCAGTGCCTTTTGCCACAGTGGTTTTCTTTGATATGGTAATTTGGTCATTAGACTTGTATCACAAAATATTTACTGTGGGAAAAGAAAAAAATACACAGGAAAGAAACACATTTTAATCACAAATGTGTGCACAGGACTGAATCTTTTTGAACATGTTGGGATGTAAGGCCTGGATGTGAATGATATAGCTCCTCTCAGTAGCGCTGTTGTCCGTAGCATACTATTTGCACATTTGGAAATTGTTGTGGTTGAGCTCACAAATTGAATTTACTGAAGACAACAAAGATAAATGAATACTGGATATGAAATGCTATGTGTCTGTAAAATAAAGGGAATGAGGGGAAACACAGATCTCTGCCCAATATTGGGTGCTCCTCTCTGAGGGCATCATATTTCCTCTTTTTCTTTGGGGACCAATTAATATTTATCTTTTCCATTCAAAATGAATTGATTTCTAAAAAAAGGATTTTGAATTTTTTCCAAGGCACTATAATGGAGGAGACAGATTTAGATCCTCTGAGATAAAGAGGGTAATTGATCCTGTCTCTTCAGACAAGCAGTGTAATCACTGAGACACTAAAGAACCAATGAAAAGAGTGGGGAGTAGGAAAGGATAAAGAAGGTAATTATTTATGGCCCCTCCTCTTTTGGACTACATGTGTAGGCTATGTCCATGAATTTTGAAAGAAGAATGTTACTTAACTGAAATCTGGAAAAGAGCCATGTGTCTTGAGAGGATAAAAAAACTGAGGTACATCACTGTTTCCACTTGCCGAGACTGACTTTTTTCTGTGTTTCCTCAAGAACAGATCCATCAGTTCCTTTCTCAATATACTGGGTCCCGCTCCTATCTGAGTATGCTTCTCTGTGCCTCTATCAGGGAACCTAAATGAAAAATTTGACTTTCATTGCAAACTAGTGAATTACTAGTAATAGAGTCAATAAAATAAACACTCAAAATGTGTTCTTTGCTTCTCATAGCCTGATAAATCCAACTCTACAGGTCTGCTCAGAATATTGTACATAAGTATTTATGGTCTTCAGTCCGTTTCCACCACAGAATGTCAACATGCCAGTTATGGTAACTTATGGAAAAAGTCAATACACTTATGAAAAGAAATAGCCCTTTTTTTAAAAAAAAAAAAAAAAAAAACTCTTTAAAAAAAGTATTGCCAAATGACTTTGTGAATATTTTTTTTCTTTCAGCAGAATCTAAAACAAGGAACAAAAAAAGAATAAAATTTCAAGGATATATGGGCTCCTTTTAATTATCAGGCTAATTAAAATGCCATTTTAATTATCAGGCCTGTGGTCTTATCAAATGCCTGTGTTTGCGCGTTTTGGATTTATTTGTTTTTTAAGGAGTAGGTATTACAATGTGTGTTCTAGTGATACACAGTGAATTCTGCTTTCAATATGACTTGTATTAGATACATAATGGATTCCTAGAGAGGTAGTCTCTGGATTACAAATTTTAACGCAGGGTTTGTGTTCTATGGTAATGAAAGAAGGTCTTTAACTGTTTCTAATCTGTTACAATGCAGTTTGTTTTAAACCATGCAGAGTCTGAGCGAAGCACTCCTGCTTATATAAGTTCACAGAATCGTAGAATCACAGAATTGTGGGGGTTGGAAGAGACCTTCAGAGATCACCTAGTTCAACCCCCTGCCAAAGCAGGTTCACCTAGAGCAGGCAGGTTTTGAATATCTCCAGAGAAGGAGACTCCACAACTTCTCTGGGCAGCAGGAAAGAAATTTTTCCTCATGTTGAGATGTAATGAAGAGAGCTGAAAAGATGAATATTGATGTGTTACCGCTATATGCAATTTATGTTGTGTTACAATCTTATTAAAATATTCTATACGAGTTATATGCACCTTGATATACTAATTATTATTTTTACATTTCTATTGTGAAAGAGAAAAGTAATGATGATTCATTTAATCTAAAATAATTATAAAGGTAACAATGTCACCAGAATTATTTGTTATTAGTTTTTTTCTTTTTTTTTTTCCCCCAAAACGTTTCAGTTCTGATATTTATTCTGAAGTAGAAGCATGGGTGTTTTCTGTTGAGAATTTTCTGCCACTTACATTTTGTACATTTACAGTAGTGAGGTGTAATCCAATGTGGCACACCACACTATTTCATATGATGGTCTACTGATGATAGTGTGTCAATGTAGTTTGAAAGTATCTTCATGTTACCTTTTATTCTTACATAAATGAAGTGTTTTATTTAATAATAATTAATGAGAAATATTTTCACTGTGGTTCAGAGGTTTTGGAAAGGTCAAAATTTAGTATGAAATGTAATTACAACTATGTTCAAACTAGAATGTGATAGTCCATTTATTCCCACAAGGAAATATTCAAGGGATATCTAAAACCAAGGTGGAATCTCACATCAGAATTTTTGGCCTTGAACCTTCTCTTTCTGAAGGGAATAACAAAATGTTAGAATATATTTATTCTACGTCAGTAGCAAGAAGTAATACAATACCTTATAGTCTCTATGCTTTACAAATGAAGCCAAGATGGTCAGAGCACTCTGCCTGAATATGGTTTGGTGCTTTGCAGATTTATAAAAAGGATGTGTTTAGAGTATGAAAGAGAGATTAAAGACTACATTAACTTTCTTCTGAAGCATATCACACACATATACGTGAATACATATATTGATCATTAGAACTGGATATTGGATACCATAGGCTGGTCTGAAATAATGTTTGTATAGTAAATAGATGTACAGACATGCATGTATAGTAAAAATAACCAGTTGGATCTGCTATATATTGGTGTGTGGCATACTTTACTATTTCATTTCCTGGTTCTGGTAGTGACATCAAGAAAATTAGTAGTTACTTGATCTGACAAACTAGTGTATTGATACTAATTTTTCATGGATGTCAAAACTAAAGATAAGGAAGAGACCAAAAAAAAAAAAAATAAAAAATTAACGTACCTTCTTCCAGCTGTAAGATAGTAAAAACAGAACAGAAGCCAACGACACTAAGGCGGGAGAAACATATCTCAGTGTGTATTCTCTAAATGCATACACTGGAAAAATACCACACTATTTGAGCTGTATATCAATTAGTGACAGCAAGTGAAGTTAAGTTTTAACTGAAATGGAAGTAGCCAGATGGAAATAAATGTAGAAAAATCAATGAAAATGTCAAACATCAAAATAAAGGTCAAGATCAGCAGTGCACTTGGAGAAATATAATAACCCTTTGCAAACAGTGGGTCAAACACTATATTACTCATGTGAATTCATTGACACATTGATGCATACCCCAATGAAGATCAATGGTAATTTAAGTCCAAGGACTTAACTTTGGTTTATATTGTTGTAATTGGGAGTAAAATGTAGTCCGTTTTATTGCCAGCTATTTGATTATGCACAGAAAATATTCATCAGTCTAAATCACTTGTCCAGCTACTCTGTCTGTCATGATAGCTATTACTACTGCTTGCAGAGATTAGAGGCATGAAAAACAATTTAAAGTAGAAGTGACCAGTGAAGCCGAGAAGCTGAAGAAGAAAGAGGATTAAATGGACTCAGAAAATTATTTTGTGCAATAGTGCTATGGCAGTACTTTCTTATTCTTGTTAAACAGTAAGAACAAGGTAACCCCCTGGAGTTCCTAAATGGCATTCTTAACGATGAGATTTGATGCCTCCCAATGAGGTTTGATGTCTCAGTAGTTCCTTGGGCAATTTAGTATTGGTTTAAAAGCTGTCAGTCAATAGAAAATACTCTTTAAGTACAGTACTTGACTGACACTGAAGATTTTCATTACTAGCAAAAAATTCTAGCCTTGTCCAAAATTGTGATGAAAATCTCCTTCTGTATAAGCCTCCACAGAAGAAAATCTAGCTAATGTGTCTGTCATTCTCTGCAGTCCTGTAGTGAAAGGAATAGGTATGTTTGCATAGAAATCAAAGCTTGCTTCAGAATAACAGTTCTCCGCCCCTCCCCGGTATTAAGACATTTCCTGGAATGGATTTCATTTTTAGATCATTATGATTAGGATGAACCATGATTTATAAAGAAATTGTTACTGTCATTATACCTTCTTTTACTTCTAGGAAGTTTTTACATAGTGTCTGTTTTTTGTCGTTGTTAATCTTTTACTTTAAGCAACTACCCAAGTTGTTTCAATTTCTTTTACAGCCCTTTACTTTTTTTTTACTATATGAAGATGACTGAGAGCTTCATTGCCTAATACCATTTTAAAATAATTTTTATTTGTTGCAGTATATTCAGTCTGTACTTTGACATTTATACTCCTATATCTAATTGTGATACAGAAATTGTTCCACACACAGCTCTGACTTGAAGATTCCTGGAAATCTGTTTAGCTTTTAATACTTTATAAACAATAAAAAATGTTCACTCTCTTCTTCTCAAACTTTATTTGTTCTTACGTAATTCTTCTTCCAAACTGTAATTTTAGACATTTGTCCAATAGCATCACATTGTCCAACAAAACTCATTGCAAGTGTGATTCTTGCATTTCCAGTACAGAATATATGGCACCAGGTTGTTAGTGCTCTGTTATACAGACTAGGCTAAAACTATTATTCAGTTCTTACTTGGTAAAGCACACATTATTTTCAGACAGAATTTTCTTCTGTCTATGAATTTAATTTAATTAGTTAACTAATTCACTTAGTTTANCCAGGGCTATCGTTGCTGCATAATTCTAGTGGAGGAGAATAACTTAATCTCTGAAGAATATATGGTATACAAACAAAAGTATACGTGATTGTTTCTGAATTCAGTTTGATAAATTCCAAACAATTTACTTTTAATCATCACTGAAATACTGATGTGATATGTTGCATGGGAAATATAATTTGATAAATGGGCATATTTTAGGTTCCATATTGAGTCCAGATGGTTACAGATTCCTTAATATATCTATCCATGTGGCATTTGCACATTTGCGTATCTCAGTCTTCCTCTCATTTATGTTTAATGATGGATTGAATCCAAACAATACAAGATGTTCTTCAGCATGCTAAGCTTCTGTTAAGTGGACTGATAGTCAGATCCTTCTGCACAGGATCCTCTTTCTTTCAGTGTACTTTATTCCAAGACAATCAATCTTCATTTGAAACAGTTTTATTGATGACATTTCATGTATAAGCAAATGATAGCACAAAGAGCCTCCCCAGTTATCCAGGCAGGAGTCTGACTTGACAGTTGTGTGCAACATCCTTGTTAGGTTATCAATTCTGTTAGAACCAAAGTCATAGGTTTGTATTTATTATCATTTCCAGACCTGTATCATTAAACCAATCTGCAATTTTCAATAAGCTTGGAGTACTCAGATTTTTCAGGAGGGGTTGGTTGGGTTTTTTTGGGTGGAGTTTTTTTATGGTTGGTTTGATTTGTTTTTTTGAGGGAAAGCTGAAGAATTCCAGATTGTCCTGCTGCTTTAACATGTCCCATCCTCTCACCTCCATTGCACCCTCTTTCTCATCCACTAATAGAAGAGTTGTTTTCCTTTTGCTGAGGAAATAGAAGACTAATTAGTTGGATTCCCAACAAAGAATTCAATTAACTAAGATAACAACTTCTTCCCTCAGGTCAGGAAGTCCCATGAGACATCCACTGAACTTTACTCTTCTAATGGAAGGAATATCATGTTCACTTGCACCAAGTTCTAAATTTGTTGGTAACCATAAAAAAGAAAATTAGCAAACAATAGCTTTTTTGTGTGTGTGTTTTATTGCCTTTATAAATCAATGCTTCAGTGCTGTTGGTTCACAATATGTTACCATTTTCACTGATCATAAGAGTACTGCTGTGCAAACACAAGTAGACTCTGTAACCTTGAGTGATGAAGGAAAAACTCGTTAGGTAGTCACTTTAACCAGTTTTTGAGTTTAGATTTCCTCTCTTCAAATGTGTCTTTGTATTTGCCTCTCATTTGAGACATACTTCATTGCCATCCCACATTTTTGTCATTATTCCTGTCTTTATTATATTATATGGATGAAAAATGTTTATGTAATACTGCTGAGGATAATTAAGTTTTATTAATAAAATGTGGGGTCTACTGTTAAATAAATTTTCTCCTTAATAACTGTCACTGTTTCTCATTTGGAAAGCATAGATTTCCTGCAAAATAGTCCCAATTTCATGTCAAACAGTTCCAGTACTAGATCATTAGTCCATGTGCTTGACATAATTAACGAATTTAGGAAGTTCAGTGCAAATTTCTGCTATTTTGAGGGAAATTCAATGTGTCTGATTTAGCTAGTTTTTACCAGATTTATATCTAAAAAAGTATCCTGAATCATCATCAACCTCAAATATGTAGGCTACTTTTGGATAACTGTTTGTAGGCAAGCAGAAATTCTCAGTTCTTCTATTGGAAATATCCATTAAATCAAAAATCATGTTAACTTTTGCTAGACACAATCAAGCTAAAACACAGAATGAAGTAAATATTGATTAATAATAGTGGTGATTTTCATTATGGGTAAGTAAGCATCTTACCTATTATAATACTTTTTTCTTCTGGTATGCTATTCTTTATCTTCACAAACAGACAACAGCCTATGATCTGATCCTATCAATATTGTTTCCAACACCTGTCATAGATTTCATTTATTTTGTATAGAACCTCTCAAATCAAAATGGTAAGAGCTAGAATCTGATGTTAAATAAACTTTATTAATCTTTGTCCTTAGTAAATGTTATATAGGATTTCTCAAAATCCCACATTTTGCATAGTATGACAATTTAATTTATTTTTCTTGGTCAGAAATATGGAATGGATACCTCCACAGGATTATTTCCATTTTCCATTAGCTGAATTTCAGGATGCTTTTTCACTTAGATTCTTAAGAAAGGTGTTAGCAGTGTTAGCTCAAATGAATTTAGAAATACTGTTGATAGCTGGGTCTAGCTCCTTATTGTAGAAGGAGCACATTCTCTCTCATCTTTCCAAGAATGGAAATAACAAGTTTATCCAAAATGCATTTATGTCCTTTAACTATACAAGGATTTATTTTTTTTAACCCAATATGTATTTTTTGTTGTTGTTCAGACCATTAATCCTTTCTTCAGGCCATTGCTTATAATGAATCTATAGATGTTTTTGTTCAATAACATGAGTTTTGCAAGTCATATAATATGAATCAAAGGATTTTTCTGTGTTACTGGGTGACCAAGTCAGACTCATGTTCAGAGAGACCAGTCAAGCCCATCAGAAGTCTACTGAGAGAGAAGAATCTAAGGGGAAACATTTTGCTCTTAGACCTTCAGTCTGTGATTCTGGATTTTTTTATTCTGTAATTCCTTTAGGAACTGTCAGCTATGAAAAATGGTCTGATTGACACACAGTCTGTAAGTAACTTTCAGTTTTACATAGAGAACTTTGTTTCACTGTTATACAAGGTCTTTTTTGCCATCAATCTAAGACATGAGGTTTTATTCTTTTCTTTACAAAGACTGACACCCTATCTACACTTCTTACTCTCCCACTCAGGTGGAAGTTGCCTGCATCTTATCACTTTGTATTTTGTTTCATAGAATTGTGTCTGTTTTACAAGGAAAATTTTTCCTGCTAGTTAACTTTGTGTCATTGATTGATACAGAAAGTACAATTACTGGATAGGTCAGGAAAAGGAGGAGAAATCTCACTGAACAGACTAGGTAGCATACTGGTTTATTTCAAAAGAATAGGGGCCCTACCACTTCCTTATAGTAGAAAACAGAGCAAATGCAATTAAGACTAATATATACTTCTACTTTTTGCAGTGAAATTACAGGATTCAAAAAGGTTTTATAGGTGTGCAAAGCGTATTTTGTTCAGTGTGCACAGACAATGAATTGCCTCTATCTAGAAGTAGTTTTTGCACTCTTATGTCAGTTCTCATATTAGCAAAACCAAAATGATGCTACAGGTAGACACTGTTGAAGGAGGCATCCCAAACCATTCTATCAGGGAGCTTCTGGTTACTTATGAGCACAAGAATGTACCAGTTCAGACCAAAAGTCTGTTCAGACTGATACCTTGCCTGTCTCCAGCAAGGAGCATCACTGGATTTCCAGAGAACTGCATTTGACTACATTTAAAAAACAACAAAAAAAGAGTGTCTTTTCCCAATCTACAGTTATCATCATCTAAATCTAGAAAAACAGACACTCCTAAGGATTTATTCTTCTGATCTATTTCAGTCTTTTGCTGTGGAGCAGCGAGAGCAGGGCTGTTCACAAACAAAGGTGAGCTGGGAGTCAAGGGTGAACCCAACACAGGCAGGACAGTGCCTTCCCCAGCTGAGCACAGTCTTACAGCCTGTGTGTAGGATAAGCATAGCAGGGATGGTGATAGCTGTTGGTCCTGTTGGCAGCTCAAAACCAGAACGTAACTGGTCAGGTTTGAAGTTAGTTTAGAAAAGTCAGGCGACCAGGCTGAGCTTCAGAAGAGCTCAGGTAGGGATGGGATGCTGCTGGGTACACGAGCAGAATGTGTGTGTGTGTGCGCGCGCACGTGAGGGTGTTAGTCTCAGGTGGGGCTGACTGCGGCCACTGGGGCATGTGGTTACACTGAGACCCCGACACTGTTTTAGAATGTGATCGTTTATACGATGAAAAGATCTATTTCTTCTTTCTGATTGTGAATTTATTCTGACTAATTCAATTGTAGGTGTCTGAATTTGTACTGATACGTTTAATAAGGCTTGGCAGACATTTTGCACTATTTTGTCTAATTTTTAAGTTGAATTCATAGTCTTGATACCATATGAAAAAGTTCAACAATTAAACTATACATTTCTTTAAATGTTTTGAATATGACACCTGCTAGTATATTTTTGTCACTTTATTCTTTAATTTGAAGAAACAATGAAAAATTGTTCTGTATTCATCTTTTTTCATGCAACACATGTTTTTATAGACTTAAACATATCACTTCACAGTCATGTCTTTTTTGGTCTAGAAGATTATTGTTTATTTAGTTATTTCCTGTACAGAAGCCAATCAAAGCTTTGGTCTTCCCTGTTACCCTTCTCATGATCCTCTCTAGTTCTAATTATTTCCTTTCTGAGATGAATGTATCAGAACTGGGCTGTTAAAGATACTGAGAAAATAAAGAGATTCATCGTATCTGGCAGTTGTTGTTAATTGTCTGTCTACACCAAACTTAGATGTTTAACAGCTGGCACTTGTGTCTGCGTAGTATCACAGTGCTACCTCAGAACTGCAAAAAAGAAAACAAACCATAAAACATAACCTGTGCCCCCTCCCCCTCCCCCCTGTTATTGGTAGGCCGGAATGTTTCAGTTGAATCAATGTTCTTGACTGAGAAGATTTGGGAAAAAAAATAAATTAGATCCTTTTTCTGTTTGTTTGTTTATCTGGTTTGTTATTTTTAACTTATTTTTTAATGAAGTTTACAGAAAACTGAGTATGAAACTCACTGCTATACTATTCAGGCAACAAAATACCTCATGTTTCTAGGAAGTGTGTAGCCTTTTCCTACAATTTTCCTGTTACATGTTGCACATGTCTGGTGTCAGCCACCAGAACGTTATCAAATAACAATCCTGGCTATTCTACTTGCAATTTAGGAGAGAAAACAAGACAAATTATTTATCTGCCAGTTCACATTTTGCTGTGGCTACATTATCCACCTCAAGGCAAGCAACAAAGTCCGAAACATTACAGAAGAAGAGATGTTTTGCCATCAATCACTGTGACATTTGAGATAACTAGAGGAAGTGCAGAAATCATAGGGCTTTAATCATTTCCCTGTAGACAACAGAGGTTTAAATATGTCCACTCACTAAAGATTTTAAGCTGGTTAAAATACTGAACACGAAGAGCCCTAATAGTTTAAATTTAAAGAAAAGACACTGAACTTTAACTCCTTGGCAGCTGAGAACGTCTGAGACTATACTTTCATTCCATAATGGACAGACATTCTATGTCTAAATATTGCAGCAGATACTGTGACAAAAATTGTGCTGCTTGATAGTGTTTACTGAAAGGAATATAGCGACACAAAATATAAGATCTACAATTAGAGGAAAGGCGAACAAGGCAGATAACTTGGTGGGAGTCTGTTACAGACCACCCAACCAGGAAGAAGAGAAATGAAATGGCCACTAACATAAAGGACAACAAAAAAAGCTTTTATAAATACATCAACAAAAAGAAAGCCAGGGAGATCTCCATCCCTTCCTGGATGCGGGGGGCAAAGTTGCAACCAAGGACGAGGAGAAGGCTGAGATACTGAATGCCTTCTTTGCCTCCATCTTCAATAGTCACACCAGCTATCCCCAGAGTGCTCAGCCTCCTGAGCTGGAAGACAAGGATGGAGAGCAGAACAACCCACCCATAATCCAGGAGGAAGTAGCCAATGATCTGCTTCTGCACCTAGACGTACATACGTCTATGGGGCCGGATGGGATTCACCCAAGAGTACTCAGGGAGCTGGCGGGAGAGCTCACCGAGCCTCTCTCCATCATTTACCAACAATTCTGGTCNAAAGAGTGGTCAGGCACTGGAACAGCCTGCTCAGGGAGGGGTTTGAGTCACCATCCCTAGAGGTATTTAAGAAACATGTAGATTTGGCACTTCAGAGCATGCTCTAATGGCAGAGATTGTAGGTTGTTTGGTTGGACTCGATGATCTTAAAGGTCCTTTCTAACCATGAAGATTCTGTGAAATACTCTACAAGCAGCTGGAAGAAGTGTGATGATTGCTAGCCCTTGTTCTCGCCCTTGTTCTCATGGGGAACTTCAACCTACCAGATGTCTGCTAGAAATACAATACAGCTCTGAAGAAACAGTCTACGAGGTTCCTGGAGCGTGTGGAAGAAATTCCTGACACAGTTGTTGAATAAGCCAACAAGGGAAGGTGCCCCACTGGACCTGTTATTGGCAAACTGACAAAGTTCCTTGAGAGGCAGCCCTGAAGGGCAAAGAAGTCCATAAAGNTCCCTTGGGAGGCAGTCCTGAAGAGCAAAGGGATCCAGAAAGGCTGGACATTCTTCAAGAAGGAAATCTGAAAGATGCAGGAGCAGGCCTTCCCTAGGGGAGAGAAGAAGACTAACCTGGTTGAACAGAGAACTTTGTCTAGAACTCAGGAAAAAAAGAGTTTATAACCTTTGGAAGAAGGGGCAGGCAATTCAGGAGGACTACAAAGACTGCATGAGCTTATGCAGGCAGAAAATAAGGGCCAAAGCCCAACTAGAACTTAATCTGTCTACTGCCGTAAAAGACAAAACAAAATGTTTCTATAAATATATTACCAACAAAATGAGGGCTAAGGAGAATCACCATGCTCCATTGCATGCAGAGGGAAACATAGTGAAAAAGGATGAAGAAAAGGCTGAGGTACTTAATGCCTTCCTTGCTTCAGTCTTTACAGTAAAACCAGTTGTTCTCCAGGTACCCAGTTCCCTGAGCTGGAAGACAGGGACAGCGAGGAGAATGAAACCCCCATAATCCAAGAAGAAAAGGTTAGTGACTGCTACAGCACTTGAACATACACAAGTCCATGGGGCTAGATGTGACCTACCCAAGGATACTGAGGGAGCTGGTGGAAGTGCTCACCAAGCCACTTTCCATCATTTATCAGCAGTCCTCGCAAACTGAGGAGGTTCCAGTTGACTGAAAGATCGCAAATGTGACACCCATCTACAAGAAAGGACATTCCTGAAAACATAATTTACGAACAGAAACAATCCTTCTCTTGCCATTTCTGTGTTTTGAACCCGCTTTTTTCCCTTCAAAATAATATGGCTATAACATCTTCAGTGTTGAAAAAGACAATTTGGACAACTTTATGAAAACATCCATGTGGTTGAATGCACCAAAGTAAAACTTTATGTCCAGATACGATTACAAATCTTCTTGTCACTGTTACAAACATGTAATCTTTTACAGTAAATAAACCCTGCTATACTGTCTGCTTCATTTTGTACTGAAGACGTGTTTCAGTTCATCAAATTTATTGTTAGACTATGCTGACCACAATAGCAATGAAGTACAGCTAAAAACAGAAATGCCAGAAGAAAATAAACAAAAAAATATAAAAACTATTAAAAAATAATTGATAGTATTTTCCACACTTGTTTTTATTTTATTAGGATGGCAAAACTTTAAAAGTGTTTTGTTCATAGTACTTAATGAAGTTCAAATTTAGCTTAGTTTAGTTACAACTAACTTTTTTAAACTGAGCCAACTACAAGGCAATTTCCCTTATGATAATTTTCTACTAAAAACATTTCCAGCATAAATGTTAACAGTGACTTTTAGAACCTTACTGTTGCGTTTCAAATGTGAGATATAGGCTGTTTTGGAGATCAGAGTTTTATACTCCCCTAAGATATTTTACTTTGAGTTTCCCACATTATAGGTATGCAGGAGGGGTGGGCCGGATCAATATTGAACTTTTTGAACAAAAGACTTTTCCCTTTAGGAAATACGGCTTTGACAAAACTGATTTTTTTTTTTAGCGTTGTATAAACTTGACTGTTTATTACACAAAATTTGTCTAATATTTTCCATATATAATAAGATTTCTACTGCCATATCCTGAGCTAATAAAAACATAAGATATATTTCCAATATTTATTTTTTTTTTTAATAGAAAGGAAATCCTGATTCACACTTAATTTCTCCATCTTTTTTAAGTTTCCCTTCTGTGAGGAAAATATTCCTATTTTGTTTTGGAGTTAAGACCAGTCTGGGACAAAAAACAGTTGAGAGTTCTCAACAGCTTTACAAGGTGCTTTAAGTAGCAAATTAATTCCAGTTTGACCATTATAAGAAATATATGTGGAAGTAATTTTTTCCAATATAAGGATGTCATATAGCTGTAGAATAATTTCTCTGACATTTTATTAATATAATTTCCATAGAAGACGTAGCTCATATAAACATATTGCAGTTTGAAGCTAGACAGCTGGGAAAAAGCATTGTCTCAAGAAGATTTAGGTTGGTTGTGGTGAATTTTGCACAGAGAAATAACAATTTCATATTTTGTGCAACGTTAACATTATTTTCCAGAATTTTAAGGAACTTTGTCTCATGATTCTACAACACACCTTTGTCACAATATTATCAGACTAGCACACCATATGTAACATTTTCTAGCTTAAGTGATGTGATTTAGGAAAACATATGCAAATTAGTCCTCAAAAATCAATTATACAGTAGTATAATACTGGTTTTGCAATATTAATAAAGGTCCTAAGAGACAGCTCAGTTAATTTTGCTCCAAATATAGTAAGTTTATCCTCATGTTTTATACATTGTTTAAATTTGTGTAATATAAATAATACATAGTGGCTAATAATTTATTTATAAGAAATAAACATAATTTCCTTTTCTTTTCTACTGTTAAGCTACATTGTTATTCATGTACTTCAGTTATGCCAATTAGCTATGCTTGCTAAGTGTAATAAGTAATATGTGCAAAATACAAGAATTATTTCAAGCAATCTTTAAGATCTGTCAGAGATATTATGAACAATAATGTTTTATTTAATCAAAACAATAATGTATTTCTATGTTATTTCAGGCTCAGATTCTAGATTCACCTCTAGTGTCTTTACATCCTCAATTAAAGATACACATAGATGCACACACACACAGAGTCAGTTGGCCAATCACACATCCAAACAAAACAAAGCATCTCAATATGATGAAATGGAGGAGTTTATTTAGGAAGGGAATCCAAACTATCTTTGGTAAAGAATTTTGTTTTAAGATACTCTGAACAATTAATGAAATGCTCATGTATGGGTGAATTTACTAAAATTTTATTGTGTCCTAGTTTAAATATCATAAAGTAACTTTTAAAATGTTATTTCACTAACTGTGCTTCTACTTATGGAGAAAAATAGGGTGTCTAGAAGCATTTGTTCATGGTAATAATTTTGTATAAAAAGGCTTCAAATATTATACATACATACATATTTTTTCACTTTTGCTTTTCTCTAGATTTATGAAAATTCCATGACCATGTACCGAATATGGATAGACTATCACCATAAATTCTATATTTAAAAAATTTATTATGAATATTGTATGTATAGACTACATTTACAGTAGAAGAGTTGAGGTTATAAACAGGTCTTATAGCAAGTATCTGTAATAGGTAATACAAAAAAAAAAAAAAAAAATCCCAGTGAGGCATGCATGCCCTTTTCATTACCAATGAATTTGAGCACTTCACCCTCACACATGGTTAGAGTTTTTTCCAGTTCCTTGCAGTCAAAACTCCATTTTTCTGATACTCCAAGGTGTATCTTCACCATTTTTTCAATACGGGCATAACATTGACCATTCAGGAAAGCAGCAGAAAAGGGACTAAAACAGAAATAACCATAATATTAAAAATATTATCTCAAAAGAGAGAGAATATTTGAGGAGAAATAATACCTGTCTTTACGATAAGCTTCCTAAGAAAAAAAGGAAAATTCGTTATGCAACAATAAGTCCATGAAGAATCCACACACCATTTTGCCATATTACTCATTAAAAATGATGGCTCAATATATCTTTTAGAAGGTTAAAAAAAAAAAAAAGATGCATCCTTGTACACGGCTACTTTAAGTGTTATACCAAACTGTTTTATTTCCACTACACCAGATGTTGTTTGGTTTGCTATTATTAGACCTGACACTGTCAACCTTAAATCATTTAAAATCACCAGCTTAACAAATTCATTTCAGTAACAGAAAAAAAGCGAGAACAGATGTTCAATACAGGTCCCATTTGCTTACAGCCTCTTTTTGCCTACAGCCTCCCTTTGCATATCTTCCTTAAAAATAGCAAAAATGCAGTCAGAACATCAGTCTTCACTGACATCAGCTGTTTCTTAGTTTAACCTCATTAAAGTATTAGTTTAAAGGGTTCTTACTTCTCAGCTCTGCAATGCGACAGCAGGACAACCTGCATCATACTCTCCAAATCTGGATTTGTACGTTTTACACTTCCAAATTCCAACAAGATTCCTTTCAGCACTATAAGACAGTTACAGCATGACTCACAAAACCAAACTGCTAATGCATGCCATACATATGCAGAAAACAACTGGGGTAGCTGGCTGCATTCTTATAAGCTGTTTCACAGATCAGCAAGGGAAAGGGACATTGTTACAGGTAATATGATGAGGCATAGAATAAGAAAAGTACTAGAAGATTAAGTATAATTTTATCTGCTATTTGAAGTCTGTCTGTGACAGCTATCAGTCTTAAAAACCTGGCAAAGATTTTATTAATTATTTACAATGATAGTGATTTAGTCGTAGATATAGCTGATTGACAACTTTTCAGCTAAACTTTTTTAAAAGCAGACAAAGTATCTTAAAAAAAAGGCAGTAGTCATAAGAAATAGAGCTATATTTGTTCTTAGAAAACGTTAGAAATAGAGCACTTCAAAAATTTGGAATTTTAAAAGAGACCGCAATTAATTTCATGGTATTCTCTGTAAATTACAAGGCAGACTGTGTCTGGAATTACACATATATGAAAGAAGAGATATTGTAGAAGGAGACTTCAGTGTCGTTAAGGTGAGGAAACAGATTGTACCCATGTCCTGAAGGTTAGGCGATGGAACAGAACATACGTAATTACTGAAGTTGAAACATATCTGGACATATAAAAAAAACAGAGAAGCTCATAAAAAAAGGTTTTCTGTGTAAGAATAGTACCATGAGGATGAGGAGTGGCTGGATTTCAGAGATAGTTAAGGGAAAGCTGGCTAAATATCATGGATAATTGGAGGAAGGCATTTTGTAGTTGTACAGCACCCAGGTAACCATATCAGAAATACCATCTACGTCTGAGATTATGGAGGTAACTTCAGCAGAAATATCCAATTTGGGTACAGAGGAAGCAAAATTGGAAACAATAGAAAGAAAGTAATTAGGGGCGGGTTTTCTTTATCTGGGAGGAGATAAGGAAAGAGAAGAGGAGAGACGGAGGTGAACAGGGAAAGAGCAAGCACGGGGAAATTGAGATAAATAGGGATAAACGGACATGTTTGAGCATAAACAGGTCAGTACACTTGCCCGATTGAGCTCTACACCTGATCACTGCAAACTATCCTACTTCCTTATTAAGGTCTATGGGTTAAGGCTGTGTGTGTATGCGTATAACCACCAGCATACTACAGACTAGCTGAACAGAAGGAACAAAATTAGTCTGCCCATTGTCTCATGTGAATGCTGTTTCTGAGTATGCAGATGCTGATAAAGGCACTGCTCACCATCTGTGTTGATCTGTGTGTCTGGCTGCCCATGCTGGTCTAGGATAGATATCTGTATCTTCACTGCAACTGTTGGCTAGGTTGGCCAATGACAAGACAACAGACGTTCTCCCCCACCTCTTGCTCCAAGGAAAGGTGAAGAAGAGAGACAGAGTTATGAGTTTAGAAAAAAACTAAACTACTTCAATGAAAATAATAAAATAAAAATGTTATAATGAAATAGATACAATATAAATAATTATATACAAAACCAGATCAAGTTCCTAGGAAGATGTCACTGTCAGGCACTGGGAAAGTTCTAGACTGGACTCAGCGACAAAGGCGAACTGGAACACACTGACCAGGATCAAAAGGCAGACGAGATGATGGGGTCCTGCTCAGGCATTGAAGAAAAAGAGACACTGAAGAAGCAGTCCACTGAAAACCAAGCTGAAAACAAAGAGCCCACCAAAGAAGAAGTAACCCAACCCCTCTGCTCCCTCAGCTCTCACACGGAGCAGGGCAGATGGGACGGAACACCCCATTGGTCAGTTTGGGTCACCTGACCTGCCCACAGGTGTAACCCTCCCGCAGGGTAAACACCCGGGTCAGCTGACCCTGGTTGCCGCGGCAACGAGTGTGAGCAAGGGCCTCTCCCTGAGCAGGCCTGGCCCTGCTCCACCCCACAGCGGGACGCTCAGCTATGGCTTCCCTTAGAAACTGTCATATTTTTTTTTAATTATTAAAAACTCAAGAGTAATATCTTCTTATTCCTTGAAAAATGTCAAGACCAGTACCAGCTTAAAAAGGAAATGCCTATTGTCAGTTGTACGTGAATAGGATTTGTACTCATTTTTCCAGTACCAGCTCCACCTAATCTCACAAGGCATGTTTCTAAATTTCAAGGACTCAGTCTTCACAAAGACTGAAGTTCCATATGTTTCTTTCTTTTAAGGAGTCTTTTGACATGTAAATGTTGATAAACTGATCAACCAATTCTACCACATTATCAATTGATCAGTTTTAGGGAAATTAGGCTTTTATGTGACAAACACTCAGTTACTCCACTTTTCCTGTCAAACGAGGTACAACAATACCAGGTTTGAGATGCATTTATAGGTTTTAAGTAAAAGTATTGCTGTTTCTTCTCAATAGAAAAGCAATACCTACCTTGTGCTCTCTGTTGAAAAGCTTGTGAATTGGTAGCATATAAAAATCATGGAAGAATCAAAATAATTAGCAAAAGACAAGTGAATAAAATTATAAATAATATATTTCTAAACAAAGTATTTGAAAGTTCCTTCCAATATCACGAAAACAGGGATTTACAGGGAATAACCCTCATAGAGAGAAGAGCTTCTAAACTGAGTTATATGAGTCAGGCTGCAATAGAGATCAGCAACCCTCAAAAAAGAAGGACTTCTGATGACAACAGGAACTTCAACATTACAGCACAGCTAGGAAGAGACAGACAAATAATAATGTGTTTCTTTGGGGGGTGAGGAGGAAGTTTTTAGGGATTTTTTTTTTTTTTTATGATTTCATGTGCATGTATTTCTGTTTACTCTGTTTTGCAAAATGGTTTGCACACATCATTCTGCTTATTTAGGACATACTCTACAGCACTAAGCACAAGAACATATATTTTGCAGGTCACTGGAGGAATAAACTTGAACTGGTATGTGTCTACTTATAGACAAGCTCTGCTTTTTTTCAGAGTCAGCATTAGCAATAAGAATAGGAATTGAGGAAAATTAATACTTTGACATTTTATTTTAATATTATTTCTCGTTTTAAGAGTGAATTAGAATCTTTGCAATTAGATGAGGTCTTGCTTTTTATGAAATTCTTAAACAGGTTTGGGTTTTTAAATTTATTTCATATGTATCAAAAAAGTACCAGCTAGAATTGTCAAAATACCTATTCGGGAGACTAAAGAGTAAGAAAACACACTTACTTAGTGTGAACAGTAACTAATGATAAAGACAAGCCTGTGCTTGTCTCTCATGACACCAAATAACCCACCTGTGGCTGGTGCTAAAATTCAGCACCTATATGTAGATAGGTAAAACACTTTTTGTGAAAAACCTTGAAGAACAGCAATAAGCACAGAATGAAACGGGAAGATAAACACATTAGGAAGAAGTCTCAAAAACTGCGTCTCACTAGCTGTCAATCACAACCTTCACAAATTGTGGGGCAGAACCCTCTGCAGTAGCACAATTTTTCAGAGTTCGATATTCTCTAAAAAACCCTAATCCACTCAGACATCTACATTGCAGAATATAGTTTACATAAAAGAATTATGAGGATGAAAGAGAAAACTTGTGGGAAGGACAAAATAAAGAGTGTGTTTCTCAGGGGTTATGTCTGACATAAGCCTGCTTTTACAAGTTGGTGTTGCCACTCAACAATTTTAACCATAACCAGCCCTGTCACTCTTCTCAGAGTGCCCTTCAGTATCTTTGTATCTCCATTCTGATTGCATGTGCCAATCTCTTTTTCTCCCTCTTTATCATCTTTTTCATGTGTGTGAGTGCTCAAAAATAGTCATTCTCCCCAGTCTGTTCAGGATGGGAGTGTACACAGGAGATGGAGGGAGAGTACTGTGGCCTTACTAAGGTTTCTTCATTTAAGGGACCCAGAGGACAGGGAACTAGTAGGAAACAGGAAGAGTCTGAGATAAGGAGTCCCTCTTTTATTTCCCTAATATATTAAAAAATTTCCAAAAAATGGTAGAGCTGCCAGAGAGTCCCTTAATGGGGTGAAGGATTTAGAAACCTTCAAAGTCTGAAGCTGATATTTTATTCATGATAATCAGAGAGTACTGTGTTGTTATATTTATAAATTAAGGATAAATTGAAATGCTCCATTTGTCATGGTGCCTTGAAATGAAATATCCATGCTTGGAAAATACAGAGAATGATACATATAAAAGAAATGATGTTTTGTGGGGAGATGTAATTTTAGTGCAGCACAAAACAAAAAAGACAAAAAGAATTGCAGAAAGCCGTTGGTCAGATGTGTGGGTGTACAGTGGAAATTGTCTGTTTTTTCAGCAATCATTGAGCCTTTTAGAGGTAGCCAGTCAAGTGAACTGTATACAGGCAACTCTAGTTTCTCATAAATCCTAAAGAACCCAAAAGATTGTTATTATTTCTGAGGTACTATAGACTCTTGCTTTTTATACAGAAACTGAAACATTTTGTGTCTGTATTTCTGGTGCAGCCTGTATCTTTCATGATTTCAAAAGAGAGTGTTTATTTTATAGTATTTTACTTTTTTTATGTGCAAGGCAAAGGCTCAGTGTTTGTGATCTGGCTTAATTTAATTCCTGGTTCTAAAGTAGGCTTCCTGTAGGACCCCATAAAGCACTTAGACTAATTGTATCTCAATTTCCTACTGCTAAAATGAGCAAACCAATGTCTTTTTTCCCCGCTCTCTCTTTTGCCTATCCAGAACAAAATTTTTTGCGGCATTATATTTACATTTATAGTAATGTCACAATGAAACTTCAGTTTCAGTTGCAATTTTCATTTTTATAATTAAAAAAATAGTAAAAAGAATAGTTTCTTTATGACCTCACTCTAGTTCCAGAAAATTCAGCTGGTATACAGACTTAAATTGAAAGAATAGACTTAAATTTCAGTGACTGTCATTTCAATGCAAAGCTTTCTGTTTGTTTGCCTGACCATGTTGAAAAGTTTTATTTTTACAATTACACAACTTTTCAGATAAAATTACCAAACAAGAAATGCCTTTTTCATTTTGGGAGAGTTTTTATGATAACCCGCAGGAGAAAGCTCATAACTGCAAGTACTGCATTCATCTGAAGGGTATAAAAAAGACAGACAATTGAAGGTGATGTCACTGAAATTTTCAGCACAAACATATGAATTAAATATTACAAGGTCAAGAAATGCTAGAATAGACTTTTGAGGAAAATGAATATAATTTTGCTTCTTCATTAAATTACAAGTATAAAAACTTTAAAGATTTCATACTGGTTTTTATAGCTGGTTACATTATCTTAAATTCTGCATCTATTGATTAAAACCTGATTTTTTTCTGTATACATTATATGCTCCTGCAATTTTAAGTGTATTTTCTAGAGACTTAGACTTACTGCCCCAAATTTGCAGTCTACTCTAGTTCATTGTAAACAGGGGACCACATTGCTGAATTACCTTATTTGAAGCTGGGCCAAACTCATCTAAAAGATTTACAAAACCAATTAAAACTTTTAGCAAACTCTCTTGATTTTTTTCTCCTCTTGTACTTCAGTATATCCCCACTCATAATGTATCTTCATAGGTCAGTAACACAGTGAGCCATACAGGTCATTTATCTCTGTTTAGACTGTGACTTTTTTCCTCATTTAGTCCCCCATGTCCAGCACTATCAGAGGCAGTTTATGCTGGATTAAATTACTCCTTACCATTCTCTGACTGTTTTGCTCTGTTGCATCACTATAATTACAGAATATTCCAACATTTTTTTACTGAAAGGATCATCATTTGGAGACAAACCGTTTTCCTTTCTGCCTGTTTTCTAATACAACTGAATGGTTTAAAGATCATGCGATAATTTTATTGAGTATATCTCCAAATTGTCTCTGTTTAATCCCTTCTGCTGCCATGCCACTATAATCTAATAGAGATGGGAGCATGCTGAGAACAAAAACTACTTCTCCAGATTGTATGTAGATGATATGTTTCAGTTAAAATTGATTTTCCGTAATGTATACCAGGTTGTTATATCACCCTTTTCTCCGTATCAAGTCTCTTACTGCCAAATCAGAGACTTCTGCAATGCAGTCTATGTTTTAGCATCCCTTTTTACTTTACTAGAATTCTGCTTTGATCCTTTTC
This sequence comes from Rynchops niger, assembly GCA_013400035.1. NCBI lineage: Eukaryota > Metazoa > Chordata > Aves > Charadriiformes > Laridae > Rynchops > Rynchops niger. The sequence goes on along the minus strand of VXBH01007077.1, from coordinate 67,742 downwards.
CCAACCTGAGTGGCTTATACTGTCTGAACTTGTGAACTACATAACCTCAGCCTCTTCATTTTTCCATATAAACTCTTCCATTTAGAAACGCTTACTTCTCAAGTGTAGCAAGTGCCATCCTCACCCATTTTTCCTTCAGTCTTGTTTCCACGTTTCTCAAAATATTAGCTTTCTATTAAAACAAATTACAACATAGGAGTTTGAGTCCAATAGCCCAGTAGACACATACAGCTCCATGTCCTCAGGTCCAACAGATATTCCAAATAGGAGCACATTCACACACTACTCACACATGACCAGCCACGCTGATAAATACAGACAGAAAACACACAGCAGTTACACAAATAGCTTCTTCACTACAGCTGTTCAGGACTGAAGACCACTAGCAGATGCAAATAAATATCCCACTAGCTAGTCCAGACCGATGGTCTCCCTAGATCACCCATCTCTTCAGCAGAATTTTTGCACAATTGGACCCTCCAGTAGCCAGTCTCAGACCCTTGCTCTTTCCAGGATTCAGCCCTCACACCTCAGTTTCTGTGGTACCTGGATCCTAGGCTTCTTGTTCTAACTGCTGGCTATTCCAGCTTGAAATTTATTAGCATCACATACGTGCAGAATAGGAGCAACCTCATCAAGGGAAATAGCTAGGAATAGAGTTTAATATAAAGATACAATAGACTGTGAAGATTAGGAGTGGGAGTTGGCCACACAAGCAACCTGTTTACTCTTGACTAGCCCTTCATTCCCTTTTTCTTCTGCTTTCCTATGCAGTTTCTTCCCAATCCATCTTTCTCCCTCCTTGCTCTGCCTTTGATCCTTCCCCTAAACAGCTCACAATGCATTTCTCGCTATATCCAAAAAATCTGCAGGCTATGTGTGTGGCAAAAAAACTATCCACATCTCCCCTCCCAGCTTTCCTGGACCCTAGCCTGGGAGTAAAGTAACCGTTGTGGACAATTTGCAGACTGGGACTCCGAAGGAAAACAGGGAGTTGAATCAAACTGACAGTGTAGAAAACATAACCTGATGGTCACAAAAGAAGTCCAAGATGAAGCAAATAGAACATACTTTGCTTGATAGACCGTATGGTGATGTAGTCTCAGGAAAATCATCCATTTCATCCCTACTTTCTCTAAGGAGACAAAGGAAAAATGTAGACCTGCTAACTTCTTAACACCAGGATGTCTGTGAAGCACTAAAGGCATCCTTGTAACTTTTCTCAATGTGGACATACTTGTATGTGTAAACACATTCTATCTGGGCACTATTGTTGTCACTTTTCAGAGCTTTAGCAACAATTTTAGTTACTAATTATAGAAAAAATCGAATAACTATTTTCAGTGGAATGAACAAAGCAAACTCAGAAAAATAACGTATATGACACCCTGGTACTTTAAACCACATACTCTGTATATTTAGATTTTGTTCTGTAAGTGGATTACTATTTGACTGTTTAATCATTTTTTAAATAATAAAAGCACTTTTCTAAATAATATATCATAGTTTAGAGCACATTTCACACTGTGTTGTGGCATATTTCCAGTGAAGCATTATTAATCATACTTTTTGCATAATCCCATTACTTCATGCTATGTGACTGTCAAGACTTAGATTTTTCTTACATCTTCCTGATTTTAAGTGTATGTATGTTCTGCAGTCATTAAACTCTTTCAGATTCTTTTTTGTATGCTTCCCACCGTGCCACATGAGTTTCACACACCATTACTCAATTAAAAGCTGCCATAAAAAAAATATTATATTTAGCCCTCAGTCACTTAAATGGAGCTTTGGAACTCATGCATAAATATCTGTGCATTTCAAGAACACAGTGGATGTCTTCTTCTTTAGCAAAAGATTATTTATTAAAAAATGCAGAAAACCAGTGAAACCGAGTATCACAGTTAATTATGTGAACCAACAGCAAATATTTTAACCAAAGAATATAGAAAGGTTTGTTGTCTCTAATAAAATGACTCTGAAGAACTTCCTGAGACAAAAAATTTCAGGAAAATCAACTGTTTTTCTTAAAGAAGGCAGACACAGAGAAGTCCAAAAGCTATAGCAGCAAAATCACTTTATTACAGCAGCAGTTATCTCCTATTCTCTGCAGTGCTGTCACAAGTGTCAAGGACATGAGAAAAAATGAGGATGAGATTATTTTATCCTTTTTAATCTCCTGTTAAAAGCAAAGAATTCAGATGAAGAACACCTCCTCATGTTACCCACTGTGTCTTTTCACATTCATAGCTGAGATTTGAATCAACACAAATAAAGAAAACTATGATTGAAAAAGAAAACTATGAAAGCAAACATTTTTTTTATGAGAATAAGTTAATTTTCCATTGCCCCAATTCAAGCATAATTACTATATGACTGCAAGAAATAAATTGAGTTTTTAGTGCCATATACTTGCAGGAAACCAACAGTATGAGGCAAGTGGGGTGCCCTGTAAAAAGAAAGTTCTACCAAAAAAAGGAAAATCCTTCTAAAAATAAAATACAAAATTGTTCTCTCTAGCTTCTTCAGTATAAAGTATGCAATTACGCTTTACATGTTGTAAAACTGCAAATCAAACTATAGCAGCAGGGGAGTGAAAGTTGGAGGCGTAAACAGGGGAAGAAATGTAAGATTTCAGCTAAGATTTAAGATGAAATTAAATGAAGAGGTAGAGGTATGTTGTTGCAGAAGCCAAGAGCAGCAGCAGAGAAGGCTTTTGCACCAGATTGTGCAGAAAGAGTGACAGAAGCTAAAACTAAATGAGTAGGGTATAAAAGGAAGAGGAAAAGATGAGTATTAGGGAATATTTGTCAGTAAGTAACAGAGCATGTTTTAATACAAAGGTATTTTCTTTGAAAAATCCCATTTTAAAGACTTAGAAAATAAAATAATAAAATTAAATAAAGCTAAGAAAATCCCCCAAATGTACACATCAGTTTAAAGAAACCCTAAAAGATGTGTTTGAATAGTAGCATCATAAATCTGTGATTTATTTTTCCTATTGAAAATGCCCAGTGGTTCCCTTTGGGCCATAAAATGGTATGTCAGCAAAACATGCCAAAAAAAAATAGAAATCTCAACATTTCTTGTGAACAGAAGCTCATAAACCAGACATTGGATAGATACTCATGTCATATCTATGAACAAATCCACAGGTGAAAAACAGATATTCTGCATAAGGATCCTCTACCTATATCAGTGTTGGAACCTTGTAGATAATTTCCCATTGGTCTTTTCCTGCCACAACTGTGGTCCAGAACCCAGCCTTCATTTCCAAAAGGTTTTTGGTTTATGTGCTTCTTCTCCTGAACATGGCTAACATAGCAGAATGCCAACGTTCAGACTACCTCAGCAGTGCTGTCTCTGCTGTGTCTAGGACCAGCACTGATGTAGCTGTCTGTAGCTTTATCAGTTACTGTCAGCAAAATTGTAAGTTCCAGAGTGTCATCCTAACCATGATAAAATATGGTAATTTTTTTTTTCTCCAGGGTGTTTTTTCTCCTAAAGTTATACTATTATCAGTGTCACATGCTAGCAAAAAATGGCATGTGTAGATGGTTTGTATATGAATATCCAGGGAACCCTGAAGTAACAGTGAATCATGAGACTAACAGAAGTGTCTGGGATGTCTGTTACAGAAACAGATACCTACTTGGCTCCCAACTCTTGCCTGGGTTCAGGAAGAAGACATGTAACACCACAAAATCTTTGAATCCTTTTCTCTGGATTTCTCCTCCTTTTCTGCCACTCACCCAGCTGTAGTATTCCCCAGGCTCCTTATCGTAGTCAATGTATCAACTTTTTTTCCCAATTGTGCACCATTTTATTGTGAAAGATGGTGTTTACCTCATTTGCCTTTGCAGTCTAGGACAACAGTGTTTCTCAACAACAGTTAATTTTTAAGCACATATTAATTTGCATACAAAATACTAGTGGACTTCATTACATTAAAAAGAAGCAAGCCACCCCAAAACAGCAGAAGCCAAGAAGGAAAAAAATGGAAGAGGGGAACACTTGTATAGAAATATGAGTCTGTCATTTCTGTTAATTGATGTCTAGTTATGAGAATTCAATAAAAGAAACAAATACATTCTTTTAATTTGTTATGAGGAAGAGCTTTCACATTTACATTTAGTTTTTGGTGTTTCTTTTGTCCCCATGAGAAAACTGAAAGAAGTGATGACAGGTTTTAGACAGAAGAACAGCAAATGCAGCTTGCGTTTGTGGGATGATTATTAGCCAAGTTCTGTTAAGAGGTGAGGAGAGAAATAAAACCAACACATCATACTGTTATAAGAATCTTCTTGATACAACCAGTTGAATTCATTTTCTACTTCCAGTACGACTGATAGCAATGCATAGCTTTACCATTGCATCTTGTAGTATTTGCCCAGATTTTGCTCTCAACTTTACTGATAAGCCTGGATTGGAAGGAACAATGCTGTTTGCCAACACATGACACTTAACAGCTATTTTTAAGGAAACTGAGGGAATATGAATTAAGTGAAAAACTGGCTGCACCATGAGGATAGGAAGGTGTGAAGAGTGGTCTGAGGCCTGACTGGCAGCTAGCTGTGAGTGGCACTCCACAGGGGTCAACTCTAAGTCCACTACGGTTAAACATTTGCATCAGAGACCTGAAAAAAACGGGATATAATCTCCTGTTGGATTGTCAAATGTGGCGAGGCACTGGCAGTGGGGGTGCTGCAGAGGCCTCGGTGAGGAGAGGCCGGGGCTGCCCCGTGCTGGGCGCAGCGGGTTCCAGCCGGTTCCAGCCAGTTCCAGCCGACCCACCACAGGGCCCAGCGGAGCCTGTCAGCCAGCTCAGAGGCCTTTTCTTGTTTCCTCGTGGCATACGCACTCAGTTTTCACATTTCAGGTTTTGAAAAAAGATTTCACTGTGTGTACATCCAGCTGCAGATGCAAATGTTGAGACCTCTGTTACAGGCCTGTGTTAGTCAGTATCTCTGCTCCGCAGTGCTTACGTGCAACTCTAAAACAACCACAGGCTAGGTCATGGCTAAGTACACTTAATAAGATTTTTTGCCATTGATTTCTCTGGAACCTGACTTTCATTTTTACCTCTGTTTATGCCACTGCCCATAGCAACTATAATGGATAGGTCAGTGCTATTTGTGTTGTGAAATGTCTCATACGTGTTTCTCATCATCTTACTCCTTAATAAACACTGATGCTCTGACATGACACTTCTGTCAGCTGTTTTTATATGTTGTCCTTTTATATCCCCAGGCAATTCTTACATTTACTAAAATCAAACTGAGTGCACACAGTACCATGTATACATGACAAGAACCATTTACAAGAGATAAATACATATTATCTGTAGAATAAATTATAGCCTGCAGCTTGTTTACTGTGGGAAGAAAGATCCCATCCCCGCACCTCTCTTACTTGTGTTTTCTTGCTCTCCACCATGTAAGAACGCCTGAATAATATTGATAGAGGACTTCTTTCAGTTTGAAAGTATCAACGGCCAAAATAGAGGCCCTCTCCCACTGTCAGGCGTGCAGAGGATTGTAATGTGAAACCCCATCCCCAAAGACTGACCTTCCCTGCCAGTCCACGTGTAAATGGACAGCCAGGTATTCATGGCCAGTAAAAGGCATCTTGGTCAGAGGTTAGCTAGGGCACTACTTTATGCAGAAACTAGTTTATCTTCCTTGTATTAGCAAATTAAGTATACTTTAGTTTTTGTTCTTGGATTATACATGAATTAATACTAGACCTCATTAGAGCGGGAGCAGGTGAAGCTTTAAGAGAATACGGGAGAAATGAGAGAAGGAAGAAGAAGGGAAGAGATGGGATCCCACACTGAAGGGATCCTTAGGAAGAAGAGCACCAAGAGGTGAATTTCCTGCTGCTGCTGCTGCTGCTGCGTGGGACTGTAGCAATATATGCTGGTTTTGATAGAAGCATAGGTGGGTACCAGCCCACCTGTAGGTATCTACTGTCCCACACACATCTCTGATATCTCTTTCAAGGGCAGAAAATGACAAACAAGCTTAGATTTCCAAGTATGAAAGTATCCAAGTATCTGACACTAGTACAGCAGGCAGCCAAAGCCTGGCTATTTGTCAGACTGCATTCACCTCATGCTCACCTGCAATCTCTTTATTTTGCTGAGATCTAGCACCAAGTCTTAGCTGATAGCATAGGAATAAAAGATGAAAAAACAAAAAACAAAACCACATCAAAGGGGGGGTTGGTATTTCTCCAGTTAGATTAGTACAGATATCAGAATTATCACATTTCAAGTGAAATAAAGTCTGTACCTAGTTTTTTGCATATCCTGTTTTAAAAGGCTTACTTTTTTTTTTTTTTTTTTTTACATGAGGCCAAATATTGCAGCTGCATGGTTAATATGTTTATCTTCTACAAAACAGTTGGAAATATAACAGTTTTTCTGTATGGAAGAAAACCTGATAAAATATTTGTCAAATGAAAAATAATTAATATATAAATGTCACATAACAAAAGGAAAACTATTAAGGTTAAATCTAAAGAATTTGTGAAACATTCCAAGATGGAAAGTACAAAATTACTGTCAATGAAATGGACCTGTAAATGCCCAAGCCCTATTTAAGAGGTACAAACAGTGATGCATTTAAAAAAAGTCTCTCAGGAGCCTGCAGGCAATGCATAGTTCTCCTGTAAGTATGTGCATCATTAGAGCTTCCAAAATGGTTTAGCATCTGAAGTCAGTGAGTGACACTGTTTGTAGTAAATTAAATTTGTAAGTGCCCTAGATAAAACTCTGTTTTCTTTCAAATTACTTTTTTTTGGTTTACACTATAACATTGCTGAGTTTCTTGGTTTAGCAACTCTTGCACATAAAAGGAAAATGTTCAGAATTTGAACAATAAAACAGTGATACAAATACTGAAAAAAAGTCTGAAAAAACTACAAGTAGAGGAATGATCTCCCTCTGTCTTACAGTTTTAAAAATAATTATATTATTAATGTAAATTAATAAATTAATATAAAAGCCAACATGGCTTCACTAAGGGCGAATCATGCCTGAGAGATTTGGTGACTTTCTGCTACAGTGTTCCAATCTTGGTCGATACGGGAAGAGCAACAGACGTCATCTGCCTGGACCTGTACAAAGCATCTGACACTGTCCTGCACAACATCCTTGTCTCTAAATTGGAGAGACATGGATTTGATGGATGGACCACTCGGTGGATAAGGAATTGGCTGGATGGATATACCAGTGCACTCTCAGCTAGTTTGCTGATGATACCAACCCGTGCGATGTGGTTGATGCGCTGGAGGGAAGGGATGGACAGGCTTGAGAGGTAGGCCCATGCAAACCTCATGAAGTTCAGCAAGGCCAAGTGCAAGGTCCTGGAGGTGGGTCAGGCAATCCCAAGCACAAATATAGCCCGGGCATGGAACAGCCCTGAGGAGAAGGACTTGGGGGTGTTGGTTGATGAGAGGCTTTTTCACTCTGAGAGTGGTGATACACTGGACCACGTTGCCCGAGGAAGTTGTGGATGCCCCATCCCTGGAGGTGTTCAAGGACAGGCTGGATGGGGGTTTGAGCAACCTGGTCTGGTGGGAGGTGTCCCTGACCAGGGAAGGGAGGTTGGAACTAGATGATCTTTAAGGACCCTTCCAACCCAAACCATTCTATAAATCTCTGATTGCATGAAATGCAAATGCAAATCTGTGAATTTTTGTACGCAAGGGCATGTTGAACACTCCAATGGAAATATTTCTCACATTAATTTGTCTCTTCTCTCAATAAAATAATCTCATAGTAATATTGTGTTTACTCCCTCAGGTCTCTGACCTTCACTGTTCAATGTTCTGTGTGCAGGAGCTTTGATTTTTGACCATGGGAAGCTCATGTTACTCTGTAACTGCTGAAGCATCAAGAAATTTCAAGGTCTTTTACACCTTTTACGTGGCTTAAAAACAAAAAGTCTTATATCTAAAGATTTATTTCAAAAGCCGATGGCCTAACATCTGCCACATAATCCAGTAGTGTATGCACGTGCATCTGAGGGAGTGAGGTAATGTGTAATCGTATAAGAGAATTAAGGAACCAAATCAATGTCCAGAAAGTATAGGAGATATGTCATCAATAATAAACATATTAAATTAAATCTTATAAATTCTATAAGGAGTGTATCACTTTGTACTAGGAACGGATGGACAGATTCACTAAAATGAAGGAAGTCTCATTTAGGAGGCTTGGCAAATGACAGATTTATAAAGAAAAGAACTTGAAAATACACTTGTACAAATACCTGATTTCTAACTAGGACTCTCTGTTGTAGAGAAGGAGTTGCAGTACCTTCCTCATACCTTCAGCAGGTGTCTGGTATACAACATGAGGGTTGAGACTGGTGGATTTCAAATTTACCAAAAATGTAGTTCTGATAATGAGGAATGTCCTCTTGTTGAAAATAGGTTTGAATGGTAGTTTGGATGGTAGACTGGATTCCTAGGAATTACATAAATAAGATAGCTTACCTTTTTCAAAAATGGAGAATAGAAGTAAATGTTATATTGGTCAAAAGAAGGCATCATAATACACAGACGCACTTTCTGAGCAAGGTGATATGACATTTTAAATAGTTGAAGTATCACTGGTTATTAAAATATGTAAGGCAGTTAGGACCTAGTTAGTATGGTTGTAACAGTTTCCTCTTCATTGTATCATATGATACTAAAAAAAAAAAAAATTAAACCCTGTGACTTTAATGCCTCAGTCATAAAAATGCAGTTTGGGAATGTCCTTAAGTGATCACCTAGTTCAGCTCCCTGAGCTAATCAGGATCAAATTTTTATAGATTTTCCTTGACAAAAGTTTTATATTCGTTTGTATCTCATTTCCTTATTTTAAAAGAGAAGAAGAAAAAAAAAAAAGAATAAGAAGAATAATACCCAGTTATCTAATTGTTAATTAATAATAAGAATGGCCAGAATGGGTCAGACTGGAGGTACACCTAACCCCAAATTCTAATTCAATCAGAACCAATAAATACATACTTAAGAAAAAAATAAGAATGTGGAAAGTACACATGATCCACTACTTTGGTATTTCCCCAGAGTCCTACTAGTTTCAGCTCAGAAATTTCCTCATTTGGCCAAGTTCACTATGGATTCAGTAACTGACAATGGGGTTCTCCTCCATGGATTTATATAATAGCTTATCTGCAATGTCCTTCAGATACAAATTCTTGTTTTATTAAAAAAAACTGCAGGTGTTTTTTTGAACCTGACTTATATTAGTTTCATTTGTTATCCCTTAGTTCTTGTACCTTAAGAAACAGTAAACTGTCTCTCCCTGTAGAACTTTACCAAGCCACTTATGATTTGTAAATTTTTAGCACATTCCCATTGTTTTACTCTACAGCTTGTGGATCATTCCCAGTATGAAAGACATTCCATAATTTTTATCATCATGTTTTGTAATGTTTGTGAAGCATTCAGTAGTGCAGGGATGATCGCTATAAAAAATGCCATGAAGAAATAAATAATTCTGTCTTCAGGGCAGAATTTGAATAATCTTCAGTGAATAAGGCTGGGTACAGACTATTAAACAAGATGAAGGCAAAAAAAAGGGAAAACTGCTCATTAAAGAGAACTATCTGCCTCTAAACTGAATGAGGCAGGGATTTGGAGGATAGAAAAAGTATAGCCTCCTGTCATAAACCCAAAAAATGTAATGTGGTATTCACAAGAAGGGATGCAATCTTGATTCTGGTATTTCTGTGCCTCTGCGTGTTTGCCATAATGAGCTAAATAATAGTCTTTGAACCATTGCTTGCTATATCTTAAAGACTAAGAGAGAATAGTGTGTTACAGCTTTGACATAGAGGTAAACAGAAAGAAACACAGAGGAGCAGTGAGTTTCAGCTGATGGCGTTACAGAATGACTGCCCTTTATGGCAGGTCCTCAAGAGAGTGATATATATAT
>VXBH01007077.1:0-44449 GCA_013400035.1 Rynchops niger | reverse complement strand
TTTTAATATTAAATATTAAAAATTGGATATTCCAATCCCATTAGAATTTTACTCTTCCTATATGTCACAGATTCCAAATAAATGAGGAGAAAAGCAAACAAAGAAAAGGGGGGCTGAAATTTACAAAATAATTGTGTGCCAAATTCATCAAGTGATATAAAACATAGAAGTAAAAATGCACCTTGAGACAATAGGATTTAAAAGAATCCAGCTTTAGCTGAGCTGTAAAATAGATATGACTCCTGTAAAACTCTTCCTTTTCACATGACCGGACACTATTAAAGTAAATGATCTCATAGGAGTTTGTAAAAGACACCACTTTTGTGCATTTCTTGTTGGTTATGGCAGAGTAAATGGCATAGCTTTTGGATAGATTTGTTTGATGTTAATTCTGTAATGAGTGATTTAATCCTTACCCACTGCACAACATGCAAACACCAACAATAGCTATATGGGAAAAGTGATCCTGGAAGGCTATACCTTATCTTAATTACATCTCAATCCTTTTAGAAATTCATTTCCCCTTTTTTTACATGAAGAAAATAGCTTTAGTATCGTAACACTGTGCCACTTGCTACTCAAGCCATTGGTAAAGAGAAAAGATAAAGCAAAAGAAATGGCAACACATTTTAAACCTTGAAGATTATCAGACCCTTTTTATCTGAAAGATGCTCTTTAATTCTGGAGCTCCTCTATTATCTCTCAGCCTGAAAGGTCCCAGGTGAATGGCACAAGAGACTTGCTCATCCTCCAGGCAATGAACATATTACCTGTCTTTTTCTTTTGGCCTCTACACAGCAGAAAACAGATTACTAAACTACTTTAAAGTGAAATATTTTTTCCTGATCTACTTGATTATTTTGGTCAGTCGGTGTAATTAATCCTACGTTCTACCGGTACATCCTAGGAGAAAGTCACAAAGAACTGCAAAGTCACAGGATAGAGGGGTGTGATGTATATACTAAAACTAAAATGATGGCTGTTAGTTTTCACCTCCTAATTACAGAGATTTTTTTTTTAATCAGGTAATCATCTGTGTTTTCCAGATGGGTACCTCATATAACTCTGTCCATTACAGGGTGAAAAGAACAATGTATTAACTTCTTGTCCCTAACTTAACAAGTATTAAGAATAAATAAATAAAAAAAAAAATTGGAGTCATTATTTCAAAGGCTGGTATACCTAGTCTGAATTTGTAGAGTCACAGTGCTCCTATAATCAAACTCTTATGAAAAGACAGACTTTTTGAACCATTGCAGATATATTTAAGCAGTTCAATTACTTATGTGAAGACTGTTATCTTAGTTTTGTTTTGTTTAATAGACCTTTGGCAGAAAAAAAAAAAAAGACATTAAACTAAGCTATAACCTTTAGAATTAAATAAAAAGAATGTGTTACATTAATGAAAAGAAAAAAAGAAAAAGATGTCACCCTTACCAGGCTGAAGTTCTGGTTCTGGAAATAAATGCTTTTATTTCTTGATATTCACCAATGTATATTTATCAATGTGTGACAATGGCTTATTCATGGAATAATGCCTCCTCTTTGGCAGAGGAAGTCAAAGTTGGCACACACCATAGACGTACACCGTAGAGCAGGTACAGCAACCAGTTCCACATGACTTCACAGGGGAAGAACCAAATGCTCAGACTACATGCTTAGATTTTTCCAACAAACAGTAAGACTTTCCTCACATTTCTCCAAGTTTGCTAAATAGATAAATAAAACACCTTTATTTTAAAGAGAAAACACTAAGGTAAAGAAATGTAAAATAGCTGCCCTCGTGTAACAGAAGCTATGTTTTCTATGACCTCAATTTGAAGAAAAGGAATCTGACCACAAGGCAGTGTTCTGATCATGTTAGCAATGCGATAGACCAGGACGTGTTCATGGCTAAACGTAGCGTGCCTTGCAGCCTCTACACAGCCAAAACAAGGCCCATCCCTGGAAGTGTTCAAGGCCAGGCTGGATGGGGCTTTGAGCAGCCTGGTCTAGTGGGAGGTGTCCCTGCCCAGGGCAGGGGGTTGGAACTAGATGAACTTTAAGGTCCCTTCCAACCTAAACTATTCTGTCATTCTATAAGATAGTCATAATCTTTTTCATCACATTGAACCTATAATGTAACCTTATACCATACCATGCATCATTGTGGCTAAAGTACTTCTGAAACACAAATCATCTTGTTGAGATGTGTAGGTGACTGTATGATATTGTATATGACATTCCCAGAAGCTGAGTTCTAGTTCATGTCAAAGAGCACTGGAAAAAAATACTTTTTTAGTGTCCCTACATTATGCATTCATGTAGAGTTGTCACAGCCATGTATTAATTGTTGACAGTAATTATAATAAGGCAAATAGTTAAATATTATCACTATTATGTATCGATAAATAGTTGAATTCAGTTTGTCAGTGTCTAAATGCACTGTGTGCATAAGATGATCTTATTTTTGTAACTTTAGATATACTTCAATAAATATTGCTATAAACCCCAGAAATCTCATTACTTAAGTCATTTATAATTCCATAAGAAAGGGGGTTTAATGGTTTAACTTAATTTATGATAAAGATATATAGTAAGCATAGAAGGTATTTTTAAGAGTCGAAACTCTCTCAATAATACTGTATGTAAAATGCTAATAGAAAACAGATTCCATGTACGGTTAGAGTCAGATACACTTTCATGCAACGTGTGAGGCAGATGCTTTCTTTCATTTTATCATCTCTTGCAGAGAGTTTTAATAACAACACTTTGGGATAATACACGGTACAGCATTTAAATATAGTTGCCAGTAAGCCGTGTTGTCAAAAAGAAAGAGATGAAAGCTTTCTCTCACATAAATATCTACTCATAGGTCGCTCCTTGTGCAAGATAGGATATAAGTATATGCACCCTCCTTCGCCAAGAGGGGTAAGTTTTATTCTCCAAGAAGGAATAGCACATACTTTATTGTGGGTTATAAATATGTAAATGTTATAAATTTTTCAGTGAATTTTCTAGGCAATGATATATTCATAATCTTTTAAAAACTGTATTTTTGACCATACACAGAACATTTTAGGCTTATTCATGCAAGCCTTTCTCAGTTCAGGGTTCAGTGAATATATGAGAGAGACTTTAGGCCTGAAATTACCTAAAAATTATAGTCTATCTGTCTTAGAAATCTGCTTTCCATGAGAAATTACCTGCTCACAAAACTGATTCCTATCATCCATCTATCAATGGCTTCAGTCTTCCAATGGAATAGGCTAATTCATCACTGTTATTTTGATGACATTCAGCTCTATCTGTCTTTACCCTGCTGATGCTATTGGGGCCAATATACTTCCTGGGGAGTATTCAGATTCACAAAATGTCTCAAAACTAGTATCACCTGGATGGAGCTTCTGTCAATTGATTCTACTAGTTCCAGTACTATTGCTCCTCTGTTGTACTCTAGCCACCTCTTAGGTGTTGTTAAACACTTAGCCACAAATACTAATCAGGGCTTTGGTGAGACCTTATCCAAAGTCAGGATTATATATCTTCTATGGACTACTGAGGTACAGGTACTAAAAGGTGAATTCCACATGTGTTTTGCTCTTGCACCATATAATCTTGTTTTATCACATCATATATTTGTTTTTATCTCAGGAATCTATGGAAGAATGATATGTGACACTTATGCTAGCACCCTCATTCCTGTAGTTTGTCTTCTGATAGAACAGAGAGCAAAACCAAAAGATATGGTAGACGGTTGCTTTTAGGTTAGATTCTTCTGGAGGAAATATTTCACTAATAGTGATATTTTTCAAGTTGCTGAGACATTTGAGAAAAATTATTGATTTAGAAATCCAGCTGAAGAGGACATAGTAAGCTGAAACTCTTACAGAATTACACTTATATGTAAAGAATAAACAACATTAACAACACAAGGTTTTTGGTTGTTTTTTTTTATTTATTTTAGAGAAATTTATTTAACATAAAACATACCTGGTGTCTGCAATGTGTCTGCCAAAGAATGTGATTTGTGTTGCTCCTTAAAGATTTTTATGCTAATGATCAATTTTGATATCTCCTTTAAATGCTCTTTTATTTTTTAATTATTCAATGGATTTAATTTATTGGAAGAATTTTTATTTTAAAATTATTTATATAGAACTACCTCAGACAGCTGCCTATACTTACTGTAGTTATCTGCACCAATAATTGTCCTATTACAAGTATAACTTCAGACTAGATCATTCATCAGAAGTGTGGCTGAGTACATAATGTTTGTATTAAAAATACAAATAAAAGGTTTGCTTTCTATCTTGTAAAGTAAAATTAAGATCAAAGTTCTAATTACCCCATCACTTCCTCCTCTACAATAATGATGAATTAAAATTTAAAATTTAATACCTAACTGTGCCTGAAAGCTTATTCTTCCTTTCTACCTTTTATGTGCTTACCGTGAAATAAATTAACTACTGTCACCTGTGCACAGTGTGGGCTTATAACTTCAGATCTCTTTTATTGACCTCAGAAGCCTATGGTTGAAGTGCACAATATGTAAAGCTGTACACATGCAAGTAGTTGCGTGAGTAGAATTCAAATGTGTAAAATTCCTTAAAGGCTCTAAAGCTTTTAATAGCAGAACATAACAAAATAACTTTGTAAACTCTCTCTACTACGTTATTTAATATAATATTTAGAATGTTAATTTATTTCCTGAATTCTTCCATGTCACACACATATTAGTAAATTAGAAAGGCAGATTGATATTTTCATATATACAAAAAGACTAATAAAATGTATAATTGCCAAGGATTCTATTTCACTCTGTATTCTTAAGGAGCTTCTCAAAAACCTTATATTCTTATTTCCTTGAATTAATCTCATGTAGTCTTTGTAACAACATTGTTTTTATTCATCCTGCACAGTAGTTTAATCAGTTTCTTTAATTCGTTATAGTTCTACAACCTTCAGAGTCATATCCTTAGATTTTTCATTATATTGTTATTGTCATATAATACATGGAAACCTTATTTTATGTTATATTATAATTAAAAAGTAATCATCATTCTTTTAACCAGGGACAATGTTCTCACAACATTTAAAATAGAGGAATAGTAATGTAGGAATAGGTACAGATCTTAGAATGTACATGCTGAATTATAAGGAAATTGTCACGTCACTCTTTCGATCATTTATTTAGAGGAAAAAAAGAAAAGGAAAAAGTGAAACAACTATAATACATTTTCAGTAATGGTACAATTAACACCAATTATTAGATAAGGAAGATACGCTTCCTTTCAATTGATACTGAAATGATTCTGAGAAACATTTTTTTTAAGTGGAATATAGAGAGATGATAAAAAAAGAAAAATAGCCTCCAGTCTTCAAAGTAAACGGATCGGCTTCATGCTGAATGAGGTTGCTCAACCTCTCAGCTGAATAACTCTGGTTATTTCTTCACTTAAACCCCAGTTCTAAAAGTAGAAGGAAATTCTGCTTATTTTGGGGGTTTATCTTCAAGTTTTCATTAGAAGATACAGCTGGACAGACAAAGCAGTCATGACACCACAGTTCTGCTCTCTGCATAATAAATAGATGTTCAAACAAGGTCCTTTTGCCTCACTCCTGCTGGATTATCATCTTTGAAACATTTTGACTGAACTTAAAGTGCAATAATAAGCTTTACTGTCCTTAAGTGAACAAAAGAACCACAGTACTCAAAGCATCTAGTAGAAACACCTGCATATTCTTGAGTTTGCTGTATTATAATCACTTGCAAGCCTTGGTCTTCTACTTTGTTCCTTTATAAGCAGAAATTCTGTGATCTGAGGGCAAAGGTTCCCTGCTTTCAGATATGACTGGGTAAAAATGGATATTAACTAGATGCATCATATAAGCTTCCAATTGCTGGTGGGGAAAAAAAAGGCATTAGGAAACATACATATATTCATTATTGGATACACTAGTGCTCAAGTGCTTGTTCTGATGGTCTTTAAAACTGGTTATTGAAAACAAATTGAACAGGTGACTGGGCAGAGACATTCCTCTTTTCTCTTACTAAATTATTATGTTTGTTTTAATTCAGTATTTTTTCCCAAATTCCTTCTTTAGTCATTTCATCCCTTCTTGATTAAAGTACAGGCAATTCAAACAAGTGTTTCAAAAGCAAGGAGGGCACCTATATTTTTTTTTCTCTACCTTAAGTTCAGTTAAGAAGCTCCTAAGTCTGCACACCTTGCCGAAGGTTATCTGGATAAATGCAAGAAACAATTATGCTCCTTTATGGCACTCAGAAGATGAAACTCTAATCTTCATTCTCTACATAACATCATGTGAAAAAAAAGAAGTTATAAATCAGAAATTGAACCATATGAGCAGAGAAGTGTGAAGAGCATGAGGCTGAGGGGGCAGAAAGATCAGGAGAGATGACACAGAAGAGGCCATGAGCATAAGCAAGAATAGCTTATCAGCGTTGTAAACACCTACCAATGGAGGGGAGATCACTTACTTAGCTCCTCAATAAGAAATGAAAGGTATTCACACGTGTTATGAACCTCCCACCCATATGTGCAAACTACAGATTTTCTCAGGATACTATTCATAAGGTAAAGCTGCTTGACAAATGGATGCATCTATTTAGAGGACTGAGAGCACAGGACAAAATTGCCATGTGCAGTGACTGTTGGCTGTTCCACAGAAGTTATGCTGGGACCTGAGCACAGCAGCAGGGCAGGAGAGAGCAATGGCTGCACCAAGAAGGAGCAGCAAGTCCGGATCAGGACCAGGTCCAGAAATAGGGATCAGGTCAGACACATCCAGCGAGGCTGCAGGGAAGAGGCAGGTCTCAGGGCAAGCCAGAAAACCAAACCAGCGAGTCGCAGTCAGGGTCAGACAGGCACACCAGGCACAGTTGCAGCTGCAATGTAGTACAGGCGAGGGCCAGCAGTACAATCTCAGTTTAAATGCAGCTCCCAGAAAAGGAGGAGCTGGCCCTCGCTTCCAGCTCCCTTCACAACAGCTCTTGTCAGTGAAGGAGTGACCTTGGCCTCAGCCAGTTCAACTCTGTACCTGACCTCAACTAACCTCCCGGAGTGAGGATGTCCTCAGGGCCCTTGAATCCTTCTAGAATAGAATTCCCAGGAAATAGTAGTCTTAGTTCAAATAGTTTAAATAATAGTTTACACAGTTTAGTAACAGTTTAAATAATCAAGAAATTGACTATAGCTTTTTCTATAAAGTATTTAAATACACTGAAAAAAAACCAAAAACAAAAACAAAACCCCAAACCTCAAAATAATACAGAAACAGACTCATCAGAAGAGAGATTACTAGACCACTATTACTTATCTCTTGTTAAATAATACATTGGGTTTCAGGCACTGTTTGGGGTGTGCATTTCTGATATGCATTTGCTGCTTCTAGCAAATATATCATGACTTCAAATATAGGCTTCTGAAATAGACCAAAAATTGTTGGTTGTCTTATATACAAAGCTTCAAAATGAGAATGAGTTAATCTTCCATCAGGAAGGGTCGAATAGTTACCGTTCACTCCCTGTGTTTATGTGTGTTCATGTTATGTGTGCAAGTGAATGGGATCAAGGAGACAAGAAAGCTGTGAGGAATCTAAATGGTGATTTTACATAAGTAGAGAGGTTACAGGAGCACTTCAGTTTCCATTTTCCTTCAAAGTTTGTCATAATATAAGGTATCTATGCAAGCATGGGTTCTCTGCTGGGACATCAGCCAATTTCAGTTAGTTGAAATAGGAAGATGGGAGCAACCCATCTTTCTTTCTGTATCAATTTTCACTAACATAGGTATTGTAACATGAGTAATGTCACTCAATCAAGACATCTGGTCACTAAGTCAATTCAATTTATGAGCGGTTAAACATTTAAATAACCTTTAGCTAAATATTAAGTAATGTCTCAAAATTGTTACCACATGTGCCTACCTTACTCCACTTTGCTAAAGCATCTCTAACTCCAAAGCATTGTGTTAAACCTTAATTGTAATTGACAAGGCATTCTCCTGGCTGGCATCGTGTAAAACAAAGAAAGAGCACCAGCCATGAACTTTTAACTGCCATGTTAATTCTTCTAATTGTGACTGGCAGCATAATTTCCTAGAATATTGCCCCACAACAGTGTCTTGTATTATTATTATTGTCCCACCATAGTAAAGGTTGGGATTTTTTTTTTTTCATTCACTTTAGTCAGTAAATCATATTCTTCAAGTTTCTCAGATAAAACAGATTCTTGTTATTCACTTTGCCACATATAAACCTCTTTTTACCATATTCCAGTATGGTATATATTCCAATATTCCCATTTTCCCATTGTTTTTTTAAAAACAAGATAGTTTCAGAACCAAAAATAAACTAACATAACATCCAAATCCAACAGTAGCTTTAGCAAAAATACTGTCTGGCTTAGCATTTATGCTAATTACATGTTATCGCTTCTTTCGTTAATCAGAACAAGACAATGAAATTAATAAATTTAGGTATTTCAAATTTAAGGACAGGTGTAAATAAATTAAAACACTAATTAGCTTCAGTAATTAAAAATCATTATTATTTTGCCTGAGTAACTCACCTGTGTGATAAAAGGACAGGAAATCTACCCCTTAGGACAGTGATTGCTGTCCTGAATTTAGTTGTTCCCAAAGCATTAAAGTAACTTTAGATTTAAAGCAGTCTCCATAGCTACAATGTACCTATAAAGTCGTCTCTTTGCCAACCTCCTTTCTCTTCTGGAGTTTCATTATCTTCTACATCAGGATGTAAGCTCTGCAAGCTCTGCCAGTATATCTGCCAGTATGTGAAGAAATTTTAGCAGCAGTACTTCAAGATATTCCAGAACAATGACAAAATACATCTATATGAATCATATCCTTAAGTTCTTACTCAGTTTTACACTCAGCCTTTACTCAGGCAAACTCCTATAGGTTTGTAATGACTCTCAAATTTGGCCAAATGTCCAAACAACATAAGTTGGTTAGGTTCTTTTCTTCAAATGTTTACCTATCTTGATTAAAAATTGATCTTATAGTACCTAGCATGGCTTAGACTTTATAGATCTCCCTCTCACTATGGACAATATTTGAACTTCTACATCAGAAGAGTTTTGAAGAATGAAGGATTTTAATATAAATTCTTTTTGATTGACAGTTTGGCAAGAAATATCAGTATTATGGAAATTTAAGAAAACTGTCATGTAAGATATCTTTCTGTCAAGATAAACAATGGTGATTTTAAAAAGGTCACGTTATGATTTTTGGAATTAAAACTCATCCAGCAGTGTACCTGAACCACCATGTATGGTGAAAGGAATTTATTGCTGCTTCTCAGTATTGAAAAAGTTCATGCTGTCATTGATTGACCTTTAAAAAGAAAAATGTAGCTGGCTTATGGGTAAAAGCATTTCTTTCCCCCTCACTTTCTCCATTAAGGTTCACTGCATAGTTTCACACCACTTTTTAAAGTCTACCAGCATAAATTGAATGGAATGTTCAGTTGCCAGAAGAGCACAATGACCTGATTGTATAAACCCTTGATTAAGAGTAATGCTTCATAACCACTATTTGCAGATGAAGCAGTCAATAAGTGCATGAGGTGGCCTCCCTTGGAAGATAGTCCTGAAGGGCAAAGGGGTCCAGGAAAGCTGGACGCTCTTCAAGGAAATCTTAAAGGCCCAGGAGCAGGCTGTCCCCAGGTGTCGCAAGATTAAAGGGCAGGGAAAATGGCCAGTCTGGATGAACAGGGAATTTTGATGGGATTTAGGAATAAAAGGAGGGTTTCCCACCTTTGGAAGAAGGGACAGGCAACTCAGGAGGAGTACAGAGATCTTGTTAGGTTATACAGAGAGGAAATTAGGAAGGCAAAAGCCCAGCTGGAGCTCAACTTGGCCACTAACATAAAGGACAACAAAAAAAGAGTTTTTATAAATACATCAACAAAAAGAGAGCCAGGGAGAATCTCCATCCCTTACTGGATGCAGGGGGAAAAGTTGCAACCAAGGACGAGGAGAAGGCTGAGATACTGAATGCCTTCTTTGCCTCCGTCTTCAATAGTCACACCAGCTGTCCCCAGGGTGCTCAGCCTCCTGAGCTGGAAGACAAGGATAGAGAGCAGAACAACCCACCCATAATCCAGGAGGAAGTAGTCAATGATCTGCTTCTGTATCTAGACGTACGTAAGTCTATAAGGCCAAGTGCCGGGTCCTGCATTTCAGTCACAACAACCCCAAGCAACACTACAGGCTTGGGGAAGAGTGGCTGTAAAGCTGCCCATCAGAAAAGGACCTGGGGGTGCCGGTGGACGGCCAGCTTAACATGAGCCAGCAGTGCGCCCAGGTGGCCAAGGAGGCCAACAGCATCCTAGCCTCTATCAGGAACAGCATGGCCAGCAGGAGCAGGGAAGTGATGGTGCCTCTGTACTCGGCACTGGTGAGGCCTCACCTCGAGTGCTGTGTTCGGTTCTGGGCCCCTCTGTACAAGAGGGACATTGAAGTGCTGGAGCGTGTCCAGAGGAGAGCTACCAGGCTGGTGAGGGGTCTGGAGACCAGGTCACATGACGAGAGGCTGAGGGAGCTGGGCATGTTTAGCTTGGAGAAGAGGAGGCTGAGGGGAGACCTCATTGCCCTCTACAACTACCTGAAAGGAGGTTGGAGAGAGGTGGGTGTTGGCCTCTTCTCCCAGGTGAATAATGACAGGACCAGAGGAAATGGTCTGAAGTTGCGGCAGGGGAGGTTTAGGTTAGATATTAGAAAGAATTACTTTACAGAAGGAGTGGTCAGGCACTGGAACAGCCTGCCCAGGGAGGTGGTTGTGTCACCATCCCTAGAGGTGTTTAAGAAACGTCTAGATGTGGCACTTCAGGGCATGCTCTAGTGGCAGAGATTGTAGGGGCTTTTTTTGCGTGCGTATGGTTGGACTCGATGATCTTAAAGGTCCTTTCCAACCATGAAGATTCTATGATTCTACTAACCGTCTGTATTTTTTCTGAATGATTCCAGGCATGGATGTGGAAGGTTACTACAGCAGCTAAGGTGCACATTCTTTCATTTTCCCTTTTTTTATTTTTTTTTTCCTAATCACAAAATAAATCCCCTATCACACTTTTAACAAATTGTCATTACATTCCTGATCTTTCATGTGAAAGGGAAGCATACATACCTAGAAAATAAAGATTGATTACCAGATTACCGGAAAAATGATCAAAATCATAATTAGTCTATCATTTCTACTATCATTTCTATGATTACTTATTGAAAATTGACACCAACTTTTATTACTTCGTCTTCCACTTGGAAGCAGTATCTTTTCTATTTCACCTATGCTTTTATGAGTCATCTGTGACGTTGTATTTTTATATTGAATTTCAACAAAATAATACAACGCACTTCATGCATAGCAGCCTTACTCTTATAATATTATAGGAATATAAATCAACTTGTCCTGAAGGCAAGACATATCTCTCTTATAGGAACACAGTGTTAATCAGTGAAATTCACCCTTTAGATAGAAAAATATGATGCTGAAAAACAGGTAGAAATGTTAAAATGTCATGACAGTATATTTGCCATCATAGTCAATGAGAAACAGAGCAAAGATTATCATTAAATTAATTAGAAACATTTCTCTGAAATGTTTTTTTCATTATAGAAAAACATTTTTGGTGTTTTTTCCTAAATATACAAAGTGTCTGTTTCCATATATTTCTTGGTATGTACTGTGCCCAAAGCTAATTGTACTGGAACCATTAGTGGAAAATTAATTGCTAGATTGCTCTTCTGAATACACTAAAAGAGATTATTCCATCTAGAAAATTGTACCAATCAAATAGAAAACAATATCAGAACTGAATTTTTCAGCAATTACTTCTGTCTTGAACTCTAGTGGAAGGTGTTCCTGCCCATGGCAGAGGGGTTGTAACTCGATGATCTTTAAGGTCCCTTCCAGCTCAAATCATTCTATGATAAAAATGCGTATTTGAAAAATAATATACACACTATAGTTGCATTTGCTGAGACATGCAAAAATGAACAGCCCACAGCCCACCTAAAGTCAAAACAATTGTAAGTAAGTGTTATAAATAAAAATATAGTTTGCAAATTCTAGCATAGAAAAACAAGTGGGAGAGAGAAAAGTTTTCTCTAACTACTAATTATATACTTTCATGAACTTGGTGGGTTGTGAATTGCCTGTAAAGCTGAGGCAGCTGGGACAAATTCTGTTCCTATAATTTCAATTTTATTTATTTTTTTTTATTCCTAGGGAAATAAAAACTTTTTAAAGGGCTAGTTTTCTATGGCTTGCAAGATTCCTTTTCATCATAACCAGGTGTGAGGTCAACCAGGGGAGCTTTTCTATTTAAAACATTTTTCCCTGGTTCTTGATGGAAGTAGTGAAACAGGTTTATTAAAAAAGTTGTTAGCATCTGTGGTTCTACATAACTATTCTATAATTTCCAGATAAATCATGCTCAAAATTATCTTATTAAATGAATTTATTCCTGTGGAACGGCTTTTAAAATGTTTCAAGAAATAAACTGTTCAGTATTCAATATTTACTTATGTTTTCTGTTTCTGACAGTTCAAACTTCAACATATTAATACTTGAAAAACGAAACAAAATGGTCCTTTTTACATTTGGAAGGGTTTTTTTAACAACATTGTAAGAAAAATTTTATTCAAACTTTCAAAAGCGTTACTATCCGGAATATTTTAAAAATAGTCTACAGTAAGCTTTACATGACTAATTTGAAAAAAGTATCTATTTAGAAAATTTAGAAAATTTATCCATGTAGAAAATTTATTTTTGTGAATGTAATTCTCCTACTTGTTTCACTTAATGCTTTGTATTCAGTTTTCTAGCTTGCAAACTAAACCTGGAACTACAAAGGTAATCTGATTTGCCCTGCTGCTGAATAATTATCAGTAATAAGGATTAGTTCATTTTTTTTCTGTCCTCACAACCACCTGTCCTCACATGTTTTCTGCTTGCTATCATCATTTACTGGTAGTTAATAAGGAAATCACCTAAGAATGGACTTTGGAATTTCCATGATTGTTTATTTAAGCAATACTGTCAGGAATCCAGTAATTAATTTAAACAGTATAAGTAATCTGAAGAAGTACCACAGTGGACAAAGAAGATTACGGAATATATTGAATCAATTTCCTGACACTTAGTAATTTGTTTTCTCTGCAAATTAAGTTCAAATAGATCTACAAATATATAAACTTATCAGGTAAATCGCTAACTGACTTCATGTCTCAGGTAGAAAACACATATGAATGAAATTGAATTAATTATCAAAACTATTTTATTTTAAGATTTATAGTAATATACATTATACTGAATCCCTTGTGTTTCAGTTCTTATGTCTTATGTTATTTGCAGTCAAAATATTTGGGACAGAATTACTTTGGTGTGATTTTATGTTAGCTTGTTACATTTACTTTTCTCACGTTATTTTGTTTGTTAGCATTCACAAGTAGAACAGAAATAACAGCGTTTGAGATAATTGGAGGATAATAATAGTATCTATACCTGGCTAGACTTGCTTAAGCTTGCAAACGCTGTTCAAATGATCTTATTGACCTACTTGCGGCATTAGGTCAAGCATCGAAAGGTTGAAAGAATACAGGGGATGAATTTTACCCTCACACTCAATATTGTCATATATATACATACTCAAAAAGCTAATGTGGCAAACAGAGAATTCTTACGGCATGCCAGTGTATAAATTGCTACTACAACATTGTGGATCAAGTGCCCCCTTGTTCATATGCCGTTTTATAGATCACTTGTTTCATAAGTATATTTAATCAACTTATTTTTTTATCTCACTAACTCTGGCGGGTAAAAATAAAAAGTACATCCTTTGCAATGGTTCAGGTCCCTGGCAAAAAAAAACATGGAAGTGTCAATATAAACACATCTTGTCAAACAAATAGCTTTATAGGTCAAGTCTGTGAGTTAATTGCAGAGGACCAGGTGGCATGAATGTTACTTCCACCAATGACCAAAAATATTCCATGAACTCCAATGGGTGGTATTCTGAGTAACTATGTTTATCTAAATAAATACACGACTTTGGTCGTATGATGTGGAATAGCAGTTTAATCCAAGAGTGTAATTACTAAAACTGGTAGAAGTCAGATACTTGTTTATCAACATAAGCATATCAGAAATTGGCCTCTGCAATCCATCATCTAGCATGTTCTTTGTTACTCTACTACACTATCTCCGACCTGGGTAAGCACTATATACTCACATCATAATAGACTTTCACTATGGAGATTAACTACTTGAATATGTTATTTTGAGAGGGGAATTAGTCTAATTGTTTACACAAATGCAGTAATTACATTTTATTTCCACCAAATCTTTTCCAGTGTTTGTCAATCATTTCTCAAACCCATTTTGATTCTCCCACTGCAGCTCTGGAACTTTGTTTAATTTTTTCTGTCTGTACTTTCCCTGTAACTCCTTCTCTGTCTCTTGTTTTATTGTTTCTTCTGTCTCTGTTGATTTTATTTTGAGAAAATAATATAGCAGACTTACTGTGTATGCCTATGTGTTAGGGAAGATGCAAGGTGTGTACTGCCTAGGGCCTATGCAGCTAGCAATAAATAAATAAATAAAACTCAACTGATAATTTGAGATAAATGTGAAGATATTGCAACTTTTAGAAGTTGTGGTAGCTATTTCCGATGCTGATAACAGCTGTCTCTTGGATTTGGGAGCATGACAGAGAAGTTCTTATGTTCCTTGTGCATTATTTTTCCCCACCATAGCCATTAATAAAGGGAAACTGTCTTTCCTTCAACATTTTAAAACACGATGTCTGAAAAACACACAAGTGTGTACACACAGGTGTGAGCTGTTAGTCACCTTTAGATCATTGGGTTGGAAATGTTTGGATCAGTTACCTGGGCAGACTGCAACACTGGTTGCCAGGGCCCTAAGTGTGACTCCTCCAGACAGCAACCACTTACTAGCTGCGTGACAGTCGCTTCAGCCCACAGCAGTCACTGCTGCCTGTGTTACTTGTTGTTCTTCTGGTGGAGCTGGCATTTCTGTTGTTATTGATATATGCTATTTTTACTTTCTTGAAAGAAAAAAAAAAGAACAGTCATTATAGTTCAGGAGATTTTTCGTGTAAAGTACTGAATTCTTAAAGATATTACATTTATTAATTACTGGGTTATTAAATGGTTTGTAACAAAAAACAAATTTACAGGTTGTTCTCAATTATGTGAAAAAGGAAGTTATGTGAAAACTGATCAAACACCTGTGCTTTGTACTTTAGCACTAATACTTATAACCAGCTACAAAATAATTAAAGTAATAATGGAAAAATCCAAGGTTTGAAAACTAAACTAACAAAGTGAAATCAGTTCTGTATGGTGAGGTTGTAAGATGTAGAACAAGATCTGTTCCAAGGGTATCTTATTCCTTTGAGTACAGAGCAATAAAGTATTGGGAAACTATCTCCTGATTTTACTCTACTGTAGCCATTGGTAAAAAGTAAGTGACTTTAGGAATTGATGGATGAATCTCTAAATAGTTTCTTAGTTAACATATTATTCTAGTAATAGCTGAAGGAAGCTATTGCAGTAACTATTTACTTCTGTCCTTGTTTTGCTTAGGTTAACCTAAAAAGAACTTTATAAGGAAGTCATAATTCATGGTGTAAATTATCTGCTATAATGATGCATTAAGTGCCATTGCTTGAGAATATACATAGTTGTCCTTACTAGCTTGCATCCCCAAATAAATTAATTCTTTGGGTTTGACATTAGCATGGCTGAACATAGTGAGGTTCAGGTAGAGTTTTAACCCAGAAAAGGAGCACAGGATTTAGTCAAGAAAACAATACAACTATACTCAAAATGTTTTAATGAAAGGCAAGACCTTACAACAGCAGGAAAAAAGAATGGATAGGTTGCCTATATTGCCATCTCTGCTCTGTACTGTCTTTAGTGGTTACCTCGGGGACTGCATTTTGTTCTTGCTTCAACTCATATGGGATTGACTCTTGTTCATATTCCTAAAGTCTGCTCTTTGGAAAGATTTTGGAAACAACAATTTATGCCTAAAACATCATCCAACAGGAATAAACAACGGGCTTCTCCAGCACAGCCATCTCACTCCAATTGTTCTGTTTCAAATTTAAATTGTGACCACAGTGGAAGGCTCTGGGCAAGTGCCCAGAGTTGTCACGATTCACCCACTCCTTTTTGCTCTTCATATAATGAAAACATCTCTTTGCACGCAGTGAGCACTGCTGGCAATTCTGATAATGATCAAACTGCAGAGATGTTTCCTGTATTTGGTAAAGCAATGAGATCTGCAAAAACCTCTGTAGTGCTTGGATTCATTGAACCTTTCTGCATCCTAGACAGTCGGGGAAGTGGAGGGGTCCAGCCAATGTGGTAGCAGTTCCCTACCTCATTTCTCCCAGGTGTTAGCTGGTCCAGAGTTAGGACTGTTTCAGCTTTCTCCTCTTTGGATAACCGATTTGACAGAAGGAGATGAGCACCTCCTGGTCAGATTTTATCATTCCTGTAGGCTCAGACCTTGGTCTACTTGGCATAAATGTTTGTGTTTCAGACTGATTTTGAAAAAGTTTTCAGAAGACCCCTACATGTGAAAATGAGGAAGAATGAGACATAAAGAGTAGAATATAATTTTTTTTGTTTTCCTCTTTAATTTGAATTTAGTGATTAGCTAGCTACAATTTATGTTTAATAATTTATTTAGCAAAATTAGGAAACAGCTTCAGGAAATTATATTACAAAGAGGGTTCAAATACATGTGTTCAGCTTTGCAATAATTACTTTAATTGAAGAAGTAAAAGGTAGAACCTCTCCTTCCTCTAGGTTCTATAAAAAGAGTTTTTAATAAAGGAAGCCTATGACCTCAGGTCATGATCATGGACAGAGAGAAACTGGATGATTTTATAATTTCTTGTTTAGATCTCATATTTATTTTGTAAATGACCATAAACCCTGAAACATGATTTGAACTAGTCTTCCTAAACACTGAAACTACTAATTGAATTAACATTGGTAGGCATCTACTGACCACCTGAAAACTCAGGAAATTAAGGATTAGTAGGCTTGCAAGGCTCACACAAGGCTCCCTTGTGTGAGCAAACAACCTTTAGAACCTTCCTTGTGGCATTGGAGATGACGACCATTGCTCTGTGTATTTTGTAAACTATCACTTGATCTGAAAGGATGTTAGGGGAAAGCGTGTGCCTTTCAGGTCTGTTTATCTTTGAGGTGAGCAATACCATCCTCTAAGCCCTCTAGTCTTCCATGATCTATACTTATGGTATTCCATCTAGGCAGCCCAGTATGACTTTCCCAGCTGTATGGAGTAGTAGAGACTACCAAACAAGGCCATTCATTAGAGATTATATTACTTCACAACCACTGTGATTTTTGTTGAAATCAAGAAAAGTCCCAACACCTAAGCAATGTAAAAAGCACAGGATGCTCCTCTGGAAAAGCCCATACGTTTTCCCTTTTTTTGTGGGGAATGTGGCCTCTGCCACATCACTTGCTATCTCACCTGCTGCTTCCTAGAAATACACAATGCTTATCAACAAAGCACACATTTTACATAGGTGTTTACTAGATCCATGGTTTCCTCCACTCGTAGATCCCCAGTCCACAAGATTTTACTTTGTGGCTTTTTTAATTGACTAAAGTAAAATATATGGGCTTTAGACACAGCATTTAATGCTAAAGAAGCTTCAGGGTATGCCTCCTAGAGCACAGGGTGAGACAGGGCGATTCCTCCCCATCTGAGGAACCTGAAGGTGCACAAATAAATGGGACCTAATGAGATACATCCACAGGTCCTGAGGGAACTGGTGTATGAAGTTTCCAAGCTACTATCCATCATATTTAATAAGTCATGGCAGTCTGGTGAAGTTCCTGCCAACTGGAAAAGGGGAAACATAACCCCATCTTTAAAAAGGCAAAAAACTAAGCCCCAGGGAACTACTGGCCCGTCACACCTCGGTGCCCAGCAAGATTGTGGAGCAGATCCTCTGTGTGATTCTGCCCCTCTACTCCTCTATGTTGAGACCCCACCTGGAGTACCGCACCCAGTTGTGGATCCCCCAACATAAGAAGGACATAGACCTGTTGAAGCGAGTTCAGAGGAAGGCCACGAACATGATCAGAGGGATGGAGCACTTCTATGAAGCCAGTCTGAGAGAGTTGGGGTTGTTCAGCCTGGAGAAAAGAAGGCTCTGGGGAGGCCTTATAGCAGCCTTCCAGTACTTAAAGGGGGCCTACTTCCCTAAAGGAGGAGGGACTTTTTATCAGGGAGTGCAGTGATGGGACAAAAGGTAATGGTTTTAAACTGAAAGAGGGTAGATTTAGATTAGATATTAGGAAGAAATTCTTTACTCTCAGGGTGGTAAGATGCTGGAACAGGCTGCCCAGAGAAGTTGTGGATGCCCCATCCCTGGAGGTGTTCAAGGCCAGGCTGGATGGGGCTTTGAGCAGCCTGGTCTAGTGGGAGGTGTCCCTGCCCCTGGCAGGAGGGGGTGGAATGAGATGATCTTTAAGGTTCCTTACAACCCAAACCATGCTATGATTCTATGATGAATAGAAATCTGGCACAGATTTTGTCCTCATTCAATTTACTGGTGAAAACTCACCCTAGTTCCTTGTTTCTTAGTGAGGAAATATTCAGTTTGCCCTTCAGTGAAATCCAGAGATGAATTAATATCGTGAAAAACTGGTATTTGAGGACACTGGTACAAAGGGCAAGTAGTTAACCATCTTCTATGATGCTTTTCCTATATGAATAACTGAGTAGCTGTCCCCTTCTTGACTTTAGAGAAAAGGAACAGGACCTCCATTCCTTCAGTCAAAGGATTCTGCGGAGTCATAACAGCATGTCAGCATGACCCTAAACAGCTGGGTCATAACTGATTCTGGAGTAATAAGTTAATTCAGACATTTTTCAGGGGCAACTCAAGACAACAAAGCTCAGCTGATCAGCTGATGATATTTATGAGGAAAAAAGCAGCAACTCAGATATGTATTTTTACTACCTGTGAAACAGTGGTTGCAACAATGGCTGATGATGCTGAAAATTGAATTCAACTCTGTAGATACCTAGAATGCAGTACAGAAAACATTGTATGCACATTTCCAAGGTGGCTAATGTGTCATTATCCTAACTTTGTGAATGACAAGCTGTACAGTCTTCATCATTTCCCAGTGTGTATTTACTGAAGCCGCAAACAAATTGATTGTCATTGGTCATGACAGTTTTTCATAGACTGTATTTCAGGTAGGCTGGTGAAGAATATCATTGGATAGTTTTGATCTACAGAAGCTTGGACTGATTAGTGTTCTGGGCACAATAAAGGCCCATCCTTCACCCCTTGATTTCCCTGTTTTCTTCAAATTGTTGGTGATGTGGCTAGAGTCTAGTATATTTATAGGCACACATTTATTTATGTCTTGGACTCTGTTTCTTAATTTATGGGAGAAATTGCCCAAATACTGGATCAACAGCTACAATTCCCAGCTCTGAAGAAATAAATGTAAATAAATATTAGAACTGGAATAAGACCAAACTCACTTCTAGAGTGCCAAAAAGATATCAGAGGGTAATAATCTTCAGTCAATTAAAACTTTAAATCTACTTTACAGTAAGCTACACAAACATGAAAGGTTAAGATGCCTCTTGTATTCTTATACAATATTAAATTTCAACATGACACATTCTTAAATACTGTGTTTTCTCAGTGCACAAAATTTTTCCCTTAAAATGCAATGAATATAAGAAACCAGAAGTCATTGTGCTGAGATAAGCAAGACTGTTATACTTACCAGTGAACCCAGGAGCAAAAAGCAGAAGATCGCTGTAATATTCAGAGCCCTCGGTCTTGATCCTCTTGTAAGACAAACTCTCTTCTCACTTTAAGGTAAATTGGAGGTCCTTCAAAAGATCTTGTCCAAAAATATTCGTGACTTATTTTACCAGAAGATCGATGACAACAGTGTATAATATATTTAACCGATGTGGAATTTGAAGACTGATGCATCGGTAAATCAAGCCATGGTAACATCAACTTTAGAAAGAAACACACAACCTATTAATTGAACTTTGCTTAAAATAATGAAAATACCTCCAAATTTTATTGTAAGAAAGGATAATGAACTAACGAAGTTCTTTACACTAATATTAGAGAATAGTATAACTCCTGTGCTCGTTTTGGCTGGGATAGAGTTAATTTCCTTCATAGAATCACAAAATCGTTATGATTGGAAGAGATCTTTATGATCATCAAATCCAATTATTAATGTAGCACTGACAAGTTACTACTACACCATGTCCCTCAGTACGACATCTACACGTCTTTTAAATACCTCCAGGGATGGTTTGTCAATCACCTCCCTGGGCAGCCTATTCTAGTGCTTGATAACCCTTTCAGTGAAGAATTTTTTTCCTAATATCCAATTGAAACCTCCCCTGGCACAACTTGAGGCCATTTCCTTTTGTCCTATAACTTCTTACTTGGGAGAAGAGACTGACTTCTGCCTCGCTACAACCTCCTTTCAGGTAGCTGTAGAGAGCAATGAGGTCTCCCCTCAGCCTCCTTTTCTCCAGACTAAACACCCCCAGTTGCCTCAGCTCATCCTCGTTAAGACTTGTGCTCTAGATCCCTCAGCTTTGTTGCCCTTCTCTGGACACACTCCAGTTTCTCAATGTCTTTCTTGTAGTGAGGGGCCCAAAACTGAACACAGTACCACTAGTGCCAAGTACAGGGGGATGATCACCTCCCTAGTCCTACTCACTGCACTGTTCCTGATACAAGCCAGGGTGCTGCTGGCCTTCTGGCAACCTGGTCACACTATGGGTTCATATTCAGCAAGCTTTTGATGAGCATCCCCACGATCTTTTCCACCAGGCGTCTTTTCAACTACACTTCACCAAGCCTGTAGCATTCCACGGAGTTGTTCATAGGAGGTAGTATAAGGCTATGTTTTGTACTTGTGCTGAAAAGAATTTTGATAATACGGTTTTACTTATTGCTGAGCAGTGCTTACATACAGGCAAGACCTTTTCTGCTTCTCACACCACCCCACCAGCAAGCAGGCTGGGGGTGCACATGAAATTGGAAGGGGACACAGCTGGGACAGCTGACCTCAACTGACCAAGGGGATATTCTATACCATATGACATCATGCTCAGCACATAAAGTGGGAGAAGAAAGGGTGGGACATTTGGAGTTATGGCATTTGTCTTCCCAAGTAACTGCTACATGTGATGGAGCCCTGCTTTCCTGGAGATGGATGAACGCCTGCCTGCCAATGGGAAGTGATGAATTAATTCCTTCTTTTGCTTTGCTTGCACGTGATGCAAAAGTTGAGGCTTCTGCGTCAACTATTGAACTGCCTTTCTCTCAACCCACAAGTTTTCTCTTTTACCCTTCTGATTCTCTCCCCCATCCCACTGGGGGAAAGTGAGCGAATGGCTGTGTGAAAACTCTTAGTTGCCAGTTAGTTGCCAGTGGGGGTTAAACCACAACATCTCCATGTGGTGTAATATAGTCTTTCCTGCAAAATAAGAGTAATTCTGACTCCTTAACTGTTTTACAATGACTGTAAAAGCCTTATACGAGGTATGGCCAACTTTACTCTGTAGCAAGGACTACAGATTTAATTCTGCGTTCGGTTTCATTGAAATAAATCAGGAAAAATATCATTCAAGCTACATCGATTTCACTAGTCAGCCAGCACTGTGCATTATGGCTCAGCTCAAAAGGAGGCTTCAGTTTTACAAATGATAACAGATTATAAAAGGCACAGTAAGTGAATGGTCAATCTAGCAACATTAACTTTTACATGAAAAATACTCACAAAGTCAAATATTATTAGAGAGCAAGGAAGGTTCTAAATGTGAATTTTGCCTGTGAGGAACAATGAAGGGATTTTCAGGGAGCCTTACTAATCTACTGCTTCTATAAATATTCAGTACGTTATTGTTGTTAGTAATGTATTGGTGGTGTTAAACTTAACATTTGCTCAATTCTTTCTTCTTCCATTCTTTAGCTTTCTCACTTCTCATTAAACAGTATTTGAATACCTCTCTTTTAGCATTTTCATTTGCAAATAGCATGACACAATGTAGAACTTTCTTGGCATTCTAATCAATGAGATGCAGGGTATTTTACCAGCACAAAGAAAACCTACTTTAAATTGAGAATTATTGTTAGCCTCTTCATCCTTACTGTTGAACTATGCAGGCCCTTATCACATTAGTACTGCACAGCCTAGAAGAAGGGTAATTGCATCATCAGTCTCTCTTGGTCTTTGCCTCAGCCCTTTTAACATGTTCATCCTTTCCATTACTTCATGATTTCATTTAATATTCTCCTGGGTTAGAATCATATCAGCAAGAACATGCTGAATTAACAGTTGCTGTATGCTCTACTGTAGAATTTCCTTCCTGTGGATTAAAGGGCAATTGACTTTTTTTTTAAAAAAAAAACAGTGTCCTTTTGAACTTTTGTGTCCAAATAGATGGATATTTCATTTTAGAGTTTGAATTTGAAATATAAACAGGTAACATAATCCTTTCTTTAATACAATTACAAAGCATGACTGCCTATATAGTATAATCCTTTAGGTACCTAGTGCACTTCCATTCCCTTCAGAGAGTTAAAGCTATTTAAAGGTCTCAGCATTGTGTCAGTTGCATGTGTGTTATATCTTTTTTTTTTCTTCTGTTACATTTTTTTGAGTGGACAGATAATGCAGTTGCTGAAAATGAGAAATGCTGATTCTTACTTCCAAATTTACATTGACAACAGATGAGATCCCTGCTTTTCATAATTTCAAGGGATGCAGTACATGGAAATGTAGGGAAGCTTATTATTAATTGATGCAAATCTTCCCGTTTTAATTATATAATCTATTTTCAGGTGTCTATGCCTATAATAAAAATTTAAAAAATAGACACCTAAATAAAAAAAGATAAAATTGATTACAAAAAGACATATGAGACCTGACAGAGATAGCAAGTGATCTGCCATTTTTATCCCAAATGTCTCTTGCTCCCTAATGGTGTATATGTGCCTTTGCATAGACAGACTTTGATATATAAAATACAGAAGTTCTGTGTCTGTAGGTACAAAACCTTACACAGGCACAGCCCCTTGATCATTACAGGCAAGAAAACTAATATCCAGATTTCAATGATAAAAATAATACTGTCATTTAAGTCCTCTCAAAAGGTCAAGATTCTGTCACTAGTATTCACAAAAAGTGTTTGAATACTCTTATTTCAATAATGGCACTACTTACAGAGATAAATACTGTCTGCAAGAGGAGAAGGAAGAATCTAACTAAAAGACATTTAAAAATGTTCGCTGTTGTGATAGTACACTTCTCTAATTTCATGACATTTGTCTGAATTTGGTACTCAGATGAGGTGAAACTGATTCCTAAAAACCCAAAAAATGCCTTAGTTCAGGTTCCTACTTTGCTTGAAAAGCTATATGTTTCTTTCACTACTCTGATGCTGTCCTTCCTTGTTATAACTTGTAGTTGCATCATTATTTCTTCAGAGAGTGAAGGAGGGAGCAGGATGGAGGTAGGAACCAGACATTGTCTGCTGCATGAATCTTAAGGGAACGCGTTACTTCAAGGATGAATCCCCAAAGACCTAATGAATGCTTCTGTAACCAGCCTGACTTTTTTTCTTTAACTTCACAATTTGTCTTTTGGGAGAAAGAGGGAGTATGTATCAGAAAGTAGTAGGACAATACTCTAGGGAATCATGTCACCAAGGAGAAAGCCAAGGAAAGCATAAATATGTTGTGAGTTGAGACTGCTAGCAACTAATACCCACGATTTTCAGATCCATTTACTGACAAGCTGAATTTCTTTAAAGAGGAATGTGCATTGTCGTAAGGAGGAAAGACGTGTAGAAGAAAACTTCATATTCATATTCACAAAGTAATAATTTTTGTTTTTAGAGAATAACTATGAAATAGGGAATTTAATAACATTGGAACTACTTTACGTTCACATGAACACAACTAAGAACACAACAGACCCAGAATTTTTACAGTGCATTTTCATTGTTTTCCTCAGACACATCTTTCATTTCACTCGGATATAGTACTTTTAACCTAATTGCTTATTAACTGTGTAATTTTAAAATAACTTGGAGATTACGCAGAAGGATCTCTCCCAAAAGCTAAATTGACATGACATTTTGAACATATCAATTTGACGACTGAACTCGAACATTTTAGTCTAATACTAAATCAAACCAACTTAGATGTCACAAAATTTCCTTACAGATATTTTACCAAGAAACATAGTAAAGCAATCAATTTTGTATCAAAGAAATATGAAGGTAAATAATGCAGGTATTAACTATAAGCTCATATGATTATTTCAGATTTTATGATCACTTTAACTAGATAAAGTATTAAGATATGAGCAGCAACGTGTGCTTGCAGCCCAGAAAGGTAGTGTATCTTGGGCTGCATCAAAAGAAGTGTGGCCAGCAGGTTGAGGGAGGTGATTCTGCCCGTCTAGGCCACTCTGGAGACACTGCACCTGGAGTACTGCGTCCAGCTCTGGAGTCCTAGTCCTCAGTACAAGAAATGTACGGAACTGTTGGAGCGGATCCAGAGAAGGGCCACAAAAATGATCAGAGGGACGGAACACCTCTCCTAACAAGAACGGCTGAGAGAATTGGGCTTGTTCAGCCTGGAAAAGAGAAAGCTCCGGGAAAACGTTATTGGTTGTAAGGAAGATGGAGAGAGACTTTACAAAGGCCTGTAGTAGTAAGAAAACAAGCAATGGTTTTAAACTAAAAGAGGGTAGATTTACATTTTATATAAGAAATTCTTTACTGTGAGGGTGGTGAGACACTGGAACAGGTTGCCCAGAGAAGCTGTGGATGCCCCATCCCTGCAAGTGTTCAAAGTCAGGTTGGATGGGGCTTTGATCAACCTAATCTGATGAAAGATGTCCCTACCCATAACAGGGGGGTTGGAACTACATGATTTTTAAAAGTCCATTGTGACCCAAACGATTCTATGATTACAGAATTATTATGTTCAAATTCCACACCTAAGATAATAAAATTTGACCTTTCACTGTATTGCTTTTTCATCTTGTGAGAACAGCAGCTAATAGTGGGGTAATTTAAAAAAAAGAAACAACAAAAGCAAAAAAAATATTAATACAACATCTTTGGTTCTTTAATGACTTAAGCTCCAAGTGTCCAAGTGAAGATGGAAAGTTCTATCTTTTGGATAAACTGCAAGACAGGAAAGATTAAACAGTATATGAACACTGAGGATCACTGGATCAGCCAGAATGGTTTTGAGTTTTGCCTTAGTTGTTTAATTTGTTGCTTGGCAATACCTAAAAAATTCAACAATGTATAGCTATCTCCCACAATAAACACTCAGGCTGATACATTTCTTGTCACAAGGAACAGAAGAAACATCAGAAACAGAAACCATAATTGAGGCAATATTAAAAACTCAAGGAATTTCTAATGCCGTCCATTTTAAGTTTTCTATTATGTTCTGGTCCTCTCCACTCTGACCATTATACATCTGAAGTATGATTTAAATTACTATCAATTCATTTCACATGCCAAGGGAGTAATAAGAAACTCATTTTCTACATACAGAAAAATAAATCCAATAAACCACCTAAACAGCAGAAGTAAGTTTTATTTTTATTATACCTTTCCAAAGCAGAATTGCACTGAATAAATCATGGATGCACTGCAGGTGTGAAATCCATTGCTTTCTGCCTATATTTTTGTACACTCTCTAATTCCCTTAAGTTATTAATAATAATTTCTAACCAATAACCTGTCTGTGGTTGTAGGAAACCAAAAATGTAGCGCCATTTTATTCTTTTCCCCTTGAAGAAAGATCTACCTACACTATATTAGGAACTGTTGTTTTATCATAGGAGGAATATTGCAGTACTGTACTTAAAAATCACTCAATTTAATCAAAAATACTGATTTTTATTAAAATGAAAGCTTTTTGACAAGTTAAAATATTTGCCAGCAATATTGCAATTTTCAGTGACATGGCCAAAATTTTAAAAATATTCTGAATGTTGTAGGCTTTGAGTTTATTAATATAATCAGTGATATTAATCTAAATTATAGCAACTTTGAAAAGAGTAGCTTCTCAGAGGCTGTAACAAACACCTGCCACAGTTGTACAAGGTATAGGATCCTATTTCATAGAATCATAGAATTGCTGAGGTTGGAAGGGACCTTTAAGATCATCAAGTCCAACCATTAACCTACCCTGACAAAAGCCACTTCTAAACCATGTCCCTAAGTACCCCATCTACCCTTTTTTTAAACACCTCCAGGGATGGTGAATCCAACACCTCCCTGGGCAGCCTATTCCAATGTTTAATAACCCTTTCAGTAAAAAAATGTTTCCTAATATCCAATCTAAACCTCCCCTGACATAACTTGAACCCATTTCCTCTCGTCCTATCACCTGTCACCAAGGAGAAGAGGTCAGCCCCCATCTCTCTACAACCTCCTTTCAGGTAGTTGCAGGGGGTGATAAGGTCTCCCCTCAGCCTCCTCTTCTCCAGGCCGAACAACCCCAGCTCCCTCAGGCATGCCTCATAAGGTTTGTCCTCCAGGCCCCTCACCAGCTTTGTAGCCCTCCTCTGGACACGCTCCAACACCTCAATGTCCTTCTTGTAGGGAGGGGCCCAAAACTGAACGCAGTACTCGAGGTGGGGCCTCACCAGTGCCGAGTACAGGGGGATGATCACTTCCCTAGTCCGGCTCACCACGCTATTCCTGATACAGGCTAGGATGCTGTTGGTCTTCTTGGCCACCTGGGCACACTGCTGGCTCATATGCAAGAAAATGCTATTAAGTAAAAATTTTAAGTAAATAGTGGAAAATCTAAGGGAATATTAAAAAACCCACTGAGAATTTAAGTGTTTTATCAGCAATCTGTTGGTTTGCCAAGGGCACGGGACTGCCAGCAGAAGCCTATACCTTGAAACAAATCACTCATATGGAGACATTTGAATATCAAAAACACAGCTTTAAAATCTGAGGATCAGATCTCTTCAGTCAAGTAATAAATGCATGTCAAGACTTGAGGTGGAGATAAGCAGATATAGGTGGAATATATTTAGCTGAAATTACCATGTGAGTAGGGATTAAAAAAAAATAAATAAAATATCAAGAAGTATTTTTGCTCAGCAGAAAGTACGTCTAAGGAACACAAATTTCAAGGAGTTATGTCTGAGCTAACAGTTCAGATAGAAAAATCCTAATGATATAATTTAGACTAACAAACCACACATTTTATAAGTACATAGTTAAGCGTATCTTATACAGGGAAGTCCGTGTCAGTCACAGTGGAACTGCACCAACACAGCCAATAACATGTACTGAAATGTGACATTGTGACTCTGAGCTAAGATGAGCATACCACAGCAAAAGTACTTTCTTTGCTTTCCTACATATGTACTTTCAGATTTACGTTTACTCTTTCCTTTCACAGACTCCAGGCTACGTCATACTAGTTATGAAAGGGTACCTAGCAAACACAGGAAGGAAGCAAAAGCAGGTGCCAATCATCTTCTCATGTCCACGCAGACGGGAAGAACTGTTCTCATGTGCTGCTAAGCACTGCATTATCACATCCCCCAGCTTCTATTTCTGCACAACCAGATTTGAGAAATCCATGACGTAGACAATGTAACTACATTCTTACTATATTGCTCAGATATTTTGAAATTTCTATTACATATTGCCACGTTCAGAAATTATCATTTAGGACTGTGCTTAATCTTGAGGCTATGATGCAAGGAGGACATGTATTTTTATCCTTTAATAACAATATCTTCACTCTGCACATATTTACTCTGTTATCTCCTCTCAATAGTCTACCAAAAAAAAAAAAAAACAACCAAACCTAAAGGCTGGGTGCTAATTAAATTATTTTAATGGAGGTATAGGACCAATTTTTGTATTGCAGAATTGTCAGAGTTTATGCAGTCGTATTTATCATAATGACATTTGCATGACATAACTGAGATTTCCTTTAACTAACTTTAGCTTACTTCAGGAAGAATTGGAGCTGGATTGGAGACATAGGCACCGTGTGAAATGATAATGAAAATGTGTGACTTCTGAATAATTTGAATTTGTCTCAGAACTCCTCATTCCAGACTGCATATTGGATCAGATACTGTAGGCTAGGAAGGTCTGAGTCAAAGTTAGCTAGATGAGGCAGAG
Organism: Rynchops niger; assembly: GCA_013400035.1. Lineage (NCBI taxonomy): Eukaryota > Metazoa > Chordata > Aves > Charadriiformes > Laridae > Rynchops > Rynchops niger. Next base: position 16,145 of record VXBH01007077.1, on the reverse strand, counting down.
TTAAAAAGTATTATAAGTATAGCAAAAATTATGAAACTGTCAGTCATAGCTTATTAACTTAGACACTGGTTATACAATGTTGAATAAAAGAGCTCTTATTTGTCAATTTCCCTGTCATTCCTGTTCTAACCACAACTCAAACAAGCACCTTGAAAACTCGCAGATCTTTCCGTTCTTTTATGCAGGAGAAAAAAAAATAATCCTGAGACACTGAGAATCCACAAATTCTGACTACTGGAGTCAACTCAGGCAAAATAAGAAAAAGCATGACCATCACCACCATTGTTAAGGTGAAGAAGAGGGAAAAAAAAAAAAGACCTGGAAAAGGAGATAAAAAGCATGAAGGAAGAAAACTGAAGATGTGAAGGAAGAATTACAACAAAGGGACAATATACAGAAAGAAAATAAACTTGTTATGCATCTCTTCTACTGATTGATGAAAAACATATTCATATGTATGTATTCAAATACATATCCAAATATATTGTACATATTCAAATTGTATATATCAAATGGAATATAATTGTGGTATTTTCCTCTTATGCTTTTATTCTAATGATACCATTTAATGATGTTGACTTTTATATTTGTGACATAATTGTGACAGACCCTCACTGACCATATTTTACAAATAGGCTTATGCCTGAAACAATAATAATAGAAGTATGCATCTAAATTTGTGTGTATGTGATGGGAAAATTACATATCAAAAGTCCATTTTAGCACACAAAAATGTATATTATTTTATGGGCTCAAATTAGCATTTACATTTCTGTCAAGTGCGCATTAAAGTGAAGTTAAATGTTAATTAAACTTCTGCTTTCTCCAACCAAGTATCCTTCAACTCACAAGTAAAGATTGATAGAATTTTTTGAGATTAAGAAGCCAAAAACCTACAAGTATTTTATAAATGGCTTACACTTCATTTCTTTTCTGCTTTTTTTGTCTCTCATCCTCCCACCATCCACCACTGAAGAGCCTGTCTTTGTCTTCTTGATGACCCCCGTTAGTGATTCTGACTGGAAGACTGTGGGGTACACTAAGGAGTTAGTGATCCACAGTACAGTTAACCCAAGTATACCCAGACCTGTGCCGTGTCCAGCACCCACACAGCCTTGCCTTTGTCTGAAAGTGCAGCAAGAAGCTCTCATGAGAGCATCGTTTCTGTTTTGGCTGTAGAAATGATTAACAGAATTGTTTCCTTTTAAGAAAATCCTGTAATAGCCTGACTCATGGAAAGGAGGGAATGTTTGCTACGAATGGGGTCTGCATGGTACGGCTGGAGTCCTAATCAACACTACACTGCTCAGGATTCCCAGCATCTGAAGGGACATAAGAGTATGCTTTTCTCTTCTTACAGCATTAGCCATAACAAATAGCATTTTAAATGGTATCTTAAGAGTCTGAGTGTGTTTCTTACTAGAATCGTAACGGACCAGCACCTCCTGGTAAAAAACACCTCTCCTTAGGTGTTATTTGGCTGCTTTTAGGTCGCCCCAAAGCCTTCTCTTCTCCAGGCTAAACAAGTCCAGGTCCCTCAGCCTCTCCTTACAGGATAAGTGCTCTAGCTCCTGCCAGCTTGGGGCTCTCTGCTGCACTCACCCCAATTTATCAGTATCTTTCCTGTGACAGCGAGGGAAGACATGCAGCCGACTCAATGTGAGTGATAAAGCAAGCTTCCACTTTATTGCAGTGCAATCAGACTTTTATACTATTACAGATACTTATGCCTACTTGGTACTTAATGATTGGCTAAGCGCTAAAAAGTTACATTATCAAACTCCTCCTACTTGCAGTTGCTTTTGCAATACTAACTCCGGGTTCTATCCTGTTTCCCACCGTGTACTCCCTCGAAGTTGTTATCTTGTTTCTGTTAAGGTCAGCAAGAACTTCACTTCTTCCTAGTCAACACGACTAGGAATTTTCCCAGTGCGGCTTACTCCGCTTCACTTATGTCAAGGCTGACAAAGTTTTGCTTACATAACTTTCCCATGGAACCATGGCCGCAGTCTTGTAACCATTCTCCAACACTTTCCTGCACTGAATGGTCCAAAATTGGATGCAGTACTCTAAACGTCCCCTCATAGGTGCCAGGCACAGAGCCCAGGAGACCTTGGTGAAGGTTGAGGTAGAAAAAGCAACAAGTACCTCAGCCTTACCCTCATCCACTGTCGCTGAATCACTCATCCCATTCAGAAACCGGCTTAAAACATTACTTGCTGAGCCCTTTACTACTAGCATAACAGCAGAGGCTCTTCTTGTTGCCCTTGACATCCTCTGCATACTTTAAATTACCACACATTATGTAAGGCAATAAAGAAACACACCAAAAATAAGAAATATTGTAGAATTTGATTCTAAGTATTTCAAGACTAGTTCAACAAAAGATTAATACAATAAAACTGCTTTGCACAAGTACTGAATCACCACCACTGGAGTCAGTCAGCATTTTAACAGTCGTTTAAAAGAGTATTAGTTCTGTCATTGTGGAGAGAAAAAAAAACAAAAAACTGTATTAGTTTATCCTTCTATTAGCTTGCTATTACAGAAAGATAATGTCCTAACCAAGGAATACAATAGTAACAGAAAATTTTCTCCTAATAGGATTCACCTCACCAATATTTACCCCGTACGGCATGAAGACTAAGATAGGCCTCCTGTGCAGTGCAGGGAGAGAAGAAGTCACTTTTAGAGGAAGTGTCAAACACGTAAGATGAACTGCTGTTCTTCCTCTTTCCCATAATGACAAAGGAAGCCTGAACAACTAATTTACACTCAACAATAAAGTTTTAGATAGTGAAAGCTGTGTGAGATGGATCTACCCTCAATGTATTATCTAGCCTTGTAAAATTCATTCACAATACTGCTCTATTCATAGGTAAGTAGCTTTTTGTTTTTCATTCTCTTGCCTTTTACCTTGTTTGAAAACCTAATATCATTACTTCTAACATTGGTATGGCACAAGAGGGAAAGCTTCAGAGAAGACAAAGTTTCTTTCTGATTCTTCAACAGGAAATATTAAAACTGATTTTAACTCAAAACCTGAAAAATATTGTGACCATCTAATTCCTTCTTTTTGCTTGAAAACAAACAAAAGATATTCATTTCATAGAAGTTTGAAACTATTGTAAAAAGTGGAGTGGTTTAGTGGGAGCATTAACTGTACCAGGAACTAGTTTTGCTTTCTGCTTACAAGATAAAAATTATTTCCAGGAATAAAAAATTCAATACTGTTTGTATTTTTTAATTTAAAGCATTTCTGGTTTTATTTCATCTTTTGATTTTTTTCCTCTTCTTTGTTAAATGTTTCCTTTCCTGATCTTTTTTTGTAAGTGGTCCAGGAGTTACAGAAGTGTATCAGCTGATAAAGAATGTAAGTCTATTACTCTACGTCCATCTATGTCTGCTGGCAACAAAGTGACAAATGGACAGGAATTTAGCCTCTGAAAGTTCAATAAGCTGGTATTGTCCTGACATTGCAAACTGTTTACCACAAAAATCCTCTACATCTATCACCCAGACCCAGACTTTGCCTGTTTCCAATTCTACTGACGTTGAAACCTGAAGCCCTTTGTGAGTCATTTATCACACTTATTAAAATGTTCCATTGTGGATTAGAATAGCAATTCACTATTACTTCAGAATGCTGCCCAAGGGCTATTCTATGCAGGAAATGCTAATGCTTTATTGAAACTGTGGTTTGGTCTTAATAAATGATATTTTGCAAAGGCACTATGCTTTCAATTGTGAAAAATGATATTGGCATTTCAAAGCTGGCATCAGTGCCCAATATTATGCAAATCCCCTTACTTATTACTGCATTTAATTCTGGCCTAAATACTTCACACTTAATATTTTAACAAGTATACGTCAATTGGATTATATAGAAAACTGTAAGTAAGGAATGACTTTTTGCTTACTGAACTACAAACAGGAGATCAGTCCTTTGGAACATACAATAAATGATATTATCTTGAATACTACCCAAAAAGATATTCTTTCCTCATTTAAAACTGACATAATCAGAAACCTTTTCATTGTTATTTTCCTAAAAAGCTTAATCTTGTTCTTCCCAAAACCACAATCTCAGTGGGAGCAAAGTAAACCCACAAAAGAAATTCTGAATCATGTCTTAAGTCACTGATTTACTTTACAAATGTGTGTATTAAAGTAACTATAGATCTATGTTTGAAAAAGATTAATATTTAGATGGCTGTGTTGTCTAAAATACGCTGTACATGATTGACCTTCATATATGTGAAGCATGAATAAAGCACGTGTACTTATTCAGCACAATGAATTTATTTATATTCTTAATTGCATGACACCTGTTCTTTTTTGCAGAATTTAAATCCCCTGATATTGCTTACTGACACTGTTTATGATAGTTGTTGAAAAGAAGTTGTGACCCTTTGAAGTATTTTTCTTGTATATCTAATACCTTTATTTAGAAAGGTACTTCAGCATTGAGGGTGTTAGCCCCAGCTTTCAAAGTCTAGGACTAATTTTTTTTCTGCCAGTCTTTCACTGCATCCGTGACTGAGTCACTTAAATACAGATTTTTCAAGACCACTTAAGTAACTTTCATGTTCTACACAACAAACTCACTTTCATGTCTTACTCTTCTCATTTTTAAAATGAGATTAGTAGCACTTCTCTATCTCATAAGAGTGCTTCAAGAGTAAATATTGTAAATGTTCTGAGGGTCTCAAATACTATACATAAGAAGTATAAAAAACACCTAAGAACAACAGATTCGTAGTAACTTAGATGAGACTGCAATCACTTAACCTCCTTCAAAAACACGTGGAAAAAAATATTCATCGTTGTCTTCATTTATCACCAGTACTGTTAAAAAGTGAAGATCATGGAATACGCCACTGCAATGTGTTCACTGGGAAAAGTTCCAATGAACTTCTTTTGGAGGAATTTTCATACATAAATGACAACATTTCAATGACTGAAAAACAGAAGTCATATCCCTGATAAAGACATTCTATATCACTAATGTATGAATACATACAATCTAAAAATATAAATATTATATGTCATAATCAATATCTACCAAATATGGATAGTCATACATATTTCTATTTTGTGGGTGATTTACTTTCTTGTGTTGTCTTATTAATGGAAAATATCATTTTATTCAATCAGAAATAAATATGTATCTGTGCGATGAAAACATGTAATTTACTACAATGCAAAGGCAGAATAAAATGAAGTACTCTTAGTTCCTAGATGTCTTCTTTATGCCCTGACATCTGTTAAAAAACTGAGTAAGCAAGGCTATTAGTTTTATAAATAACATTACATTTAAATACCACAAATGAGAAGTGAAGAAATTATAAGTAAGACTCTAAACTTTAATCCTTGCTGTGACTATATTTTTTTCAACTTTTAAGAAGACTTAAATAATTTTTAAAATTTACCTTAAAAAGTAACTGAAGTTGTCTACAGACAAAAAGGGTTACAGTTCCCACTGGAGTATTTGGAAAGACTGTGCTGTCCTCAGCTTGCCTCCAACCAGGATTCAAACACTGACATTGTACACAAATGGATTGTGCCACACGATTTCCACAGGAGTGAACCAAGCAGTCCAGTACGTGGGCTGTGAGTACAGAGGAAAGCTCTTGCGTTAACTACAAAGTGCCTCGGATACTGGGTTCTTCTGCAAATGTCACAAAAGAGGAGTTACAATGAGTATGAGTAATAAAAATCCAATAGCTGCATCACAACAGGAGTATTTAAGCAGATATGCACATATTTGTTATGGTAAGTATCAGCTGAGAAGGAATGCTGTATTTTGTTTATGCAGACAACATTTTTCCAGGGGAGTGACTGGGCCAGCAGGAGAATTTCTGCTGCCGTACGTAAACTTCCATGTAAGACATGAGCAGTTCCTAAACCACAGCTTGGGCACAGAGAAAAGCCTTGTACATAGTAGCTTTTCAAACCCAAACATTTGCCTTAGCTTTGCACAAGGATGGTATCAAATGGCAATCTTAGCAAAATTGCTGTTGAAAAGATATATGATAATTTTGCATCTCTCTTTACACGTTTGTGGTCTACACCTCATTTTCAATACTGTGTGAATTTTTATTGTGAAAATAGGTTTGATTTTTATTCCAAACATACTTTCTTTACTTGTGTTTTGAATTTAAATGCGAAGTAGTGAGAAACCTTTATGAGGTACTGTTGTGAATAAGAGATGATACTTCCTTACACGTTTTGCCAGTTTTACCAAAGCTTAGAAATATTGAACATTAACTTCCCTAATTGGGTCAGATCAATGGTCTGTATCAGCCTCACTCCCTCTTGCAAATAATAGGATATTACATCTATTTCAGACACTGGCAAGAGGTGCTATTTAGGAAGAGTAATTAAATCCAGCCATTTTCTGCAGCTCATTCTCCATGAGGTCCTCCAGATGTTGCATCAGAGCTCTTAGCGAGTTATTTCCTACACCTAGTCTTTTTACTATCAGTCAACGGACTTGTCTACCGTTTTCTTTAGTCTTTCTAAACCTGCTGGTAACCTTGGTCTCCACAACCTGTGGTGGAAGTGGGTTCCAAAATGCACTGCTATATATGGAAAGAAATACTTTACTTCTGCTGAAACGAGGAATTCAGACATGAGTGAGGAGTCAAACAGTACTTCAGATGAGTTTGGCTACAGAACAGACAGAAAACTCCATGTTGGGCAAGTTATGACTGCTACGTGCTAAAACCAGACTTACTAATTATGCTAAAATTTTCTATTTTAGCCACCTGTCTTCATCTTTTTCATCTAACCTCACATTTATTTGTTTGCCTTATTCAGCCACGCGATTTCAAGGTCAGGAACTGGTATGTCTGTGATTAGAACACTTCACGCTTAACCTGTAACTATGTATTATTGCTACTGGCTATGGAGAGAAATGTCCCTTTCTGGTTTTAATACAAGCCTAGGGAGTTGTTTTCCTCTTTAATTTAACTCTGGGTTATATCTGACCTTGTTATTGGTGTTTCATTTTATCTTTGCAGCCCCTTTATACTTTTTTCACTGCTGACTGTTCTTAATTTGGTATCCTCTTGTGAAAAAGCTTAAGTGATTACCATTTTTTCTTTTATTCATCTATTAGAAGGTGATTTTTTTTAAAGCAGGCTAGTTATGATTCCATTGGTAAGCTGAAATGTCAAATTATTTCTTCGAACCTTTCAAAAGAATGCTTCTAGAAAATACTTTCTCACAGAAATGGATAGGAAAATGCTGTCAGACCCATTTTCATCTGGAAAATGAAGCTCTGGTAAAATCAAAGTGCTTCACAGAACTGTATCAATTTTGTTATTAAGTTTTGGAAGAAAACAAACCTAATGACAGTGAAATGCATCTAATATTTGTGGGTTTGAAGTTAAAGAGCTGAATTATCTTGCTTTGAAATAATCATCCATATATTCGCTGTAATACAATGTTTATTATATTAAACTGAAACATGTAAAAAGAACAAAATGTATTTTAGCTGGAGAAGGAAGGTGATGGTCACTTAGAATTTTGCTATAAATCAGACTTAAAATAAATTTCAAAATCTTTAATTCTTTTAATGGAATTAAATTTGTATTGTCTGTACAATGACATTCCAATCAGAATTACTTTACTCTTACCTTGCCTTCCTTTACTTCTTCACACTTTTCTTTTTGCCTGCTACCTATAATCATTCAGTACAGCTCTCAGGTCTGTGAAGGCCAAATGCTTAATTAGAACTTCTGTCTTTCTTTGTAAAACAAATAAATAATAATGGGTATAAAGGACAACTGTATGATCTTTACAGTTATTTATTATCCTCAGAAGTGCCATGCATCTATAGTGAATGTTTGAACTTTTGGAAGAAAGAACAGTAAAGAGGTTAGCAAGATGAACCTTTTTTCCCTATGCCTTATGCTTTCACCTCTTGCAGAGCTCGTTTTAAACAATGAATCTGTCTTTCCCTTCCTTCCTCTCGTTGGTTAGATGCACCATTTAACAGTTCATTTCAAAAATACATCTGTCTGCTTTCCCCTCCTTATATAGTATAAGGGCTCATTAAAACTGGATTTGTCTGTGGGTTTTCTTATAAGTATCACAATATAGGACCTCATTTAAATTGAAATGTACACTACTTTCTTCCTAGACTCCCTTCCAAGACTAGATACCATATAATGAATGATTTTTTAAAGGGTAATCTTACCATTTTTAGCATCTAATAGGCCTACATTCTGAAACAAGGAAGAAACTGAAATAACTTGCTTCACAGCACACAAGGATGGCATACTGCAATACAAATCACTGTCTCTTCTATTCTTTCTCCTATAGTATTAATGCTTTTTATATTAAAAATGTCTGAAAAAATGCCTCTCTCTCTCATTGACAGTGTAAAGTAAATGTGATTAAAGGATGTTCTGAAGAACATCCCCCCCTCCCGGCTTTGATGGGGGAGCAGACCTACTATTCAGCTTTGCATTTTCTCAGCTTTCCCTCTTTATTCAAATACTCTTTCAAGCGTCCAATAACATCACAAATAATCCTTATATTGCAAGGTATAGCTGCTGATCCCTTATGTTCCAAACCAATATTTACTGGAGTAATCATGAGCATATGGTATCACATGAATCCAAATTCATAACTCTTTGCACCATCTCAAGCTAATCCCTGTTCTGGTTTTGGTTTTGTTTTTTTTTTTTTCCTTTTTCTGGTTGGGCAACTTGCATGCTTCTTTTCCTCTGGTTCTTTGAAAAGCATTGCAAAACTCCCACCTTTAAAATGAAAATTGCCATTGGAAAAATCTCACTTGAGAAATCTTGAAATTGTTCTCTAAGATGTTGCCTGAACCACCTTTTCAATCATTAGTTCATTTCAAAAGAACACAAATTAAGATCACTCCCTGCTTCTTCCCTGACATACATATGCTTTCTAAAAAGCTGTGGGCAGCTTTTGTATAAGCTAGAGGAAGTGTGCTCTGTTGCTATTTATAGGGCTGGATAGTTTTGAAATACTTCTGGAGATTTTTCTATGTTCTAAACCCAGTTAATCAAGCAACTTAAACTTCAAGTAGTACAAGATCTGCTTCATTATTATCCCCATTCTTGCTATCCACAACTGTGGAAGTAAACTGGTCTTCTTTCCTTCTTTGTAGCTCCCTGAGAGACATTTAGCAGATTATCTATCTGAAATAGGGAATTTCTACCTCAGCACAGGAGAAAAAAAACATATGGATTGCTGAAGCAAATGGATTTGTGGGAGGGAAGGAAAATCTGTTAGCTCGTAAGTTTAGGAAATAGGGACTAGAAGTTAATAAGCTTAGGGAGTAAGAATATATCCTGGGAGCAAACAGGTTTATGAACACCTGCAACAGAAGGATTTGTGAAAGTGGATGAAACACATTAAAAACGATGATGGGTTGAGGGGTTTGGTAGAGTCAGAACAACAGGAAAGAGCTTGAGTTTCTAACATTATATTAAAAGGTAAACCAATAGATTTCATCAAATGCTTTAAGAAAGACGAGATAGATAAATATTGCATTGGTGTATACACATACATATCTATAAACATGCATATACATACACAAAATATTATCGTAGGCAAAAGAGAACACACTGTGTATACAAGGAAATTACAATTTTCAGCTTAATTAAAACCTTAAGAGTCTAAACAGATTACCTCACATTTATCTCCAGCCCAGCTAAGGTAACACTTTCACTCAGCACCTAGACTAATACAGAGGAGCTGCATTAATAGCAACTTTAAAGTTGTTACGCAAGAAAATTTTCTAGTATCTGTCCTTTTTTCTTGGTGTTATGCTCTCTTACCAGTGTGGGTTTGGGTCCAAGGTCAGTGGTGCCAGTCTTCCCAGGAAATGGGGAGAAAGTTGCCTACAAGAGCCATCTGCCAGGTCTACAGAGAAACATGATGTTCATGGTGGGGCTTTCTACTACTGCTACTACCACTAATGGACTGGATCCATTTGTGATTATTTTTATATCTTCTCAGATCACAATTTGTCTCCTTCACATTGTTCCCAGCCACAGTTTGAAAATTGCATAATAGGCTCCCGAGCCACACCAGTATAAAGAAAATTATTTTGTTGTTCAGTGACTACATTGGTGGGTGATATCTTTACCATAGGTCAAATTCACAATGTTTAAGCTAAAATAGATGAAGCAGAGGTCAGCTGGCCATCAGTCAACTGTTTAACCCCATTAAAATCAGTTCAGGCCAAAGCAATCCCAAAGCAGTCCTGAGACCCCACAGTCCGTTTACTACAAAGCATGTGACCTTGTACTAGTAGTGGCCAAAGATCCTGTTTATTGGGATACATTATACATGATCGCATGAGGTGTATATTTGCATAGAAAGGGCATAAACTGAAAGTTCAAATGGACTGATGTCTTCTTCAAGTATTTTATTTAGACTGTGCAAAATGGTTTGTATGAGACTGCAAGAAAATCAGATAGGTCAACACAATCAGTTTTCAGCATGGTTTGAGTTTAAAGCTTTCACATGCTGTCTATGTTCTCCCATATTTACTATTATTTTTCTTTACTCAACATTTGGGAATTTCATTTCTAATTTTTAGTCCCATTGGCATGTTAAAGGGTATTATATTTCCTCACGGCAATACAGTTTTATGCAGAGCTTGTAGGTAGAGTGTACAGTGTTCTGTTAATTGTAGGAATCTTTTTATAGTAATAAGCTAATTGGTAAGATCTGTATGCAACTTCTTCCTTCAAGATGTTTTACATTACAAATTAAGTTCACATTTTGAATAGATTTTATTAACTTCTTCATTTCACTTCTGATTGTGAAAAAATTAAGCCAGAATATTTTTATAGTTTAATGATGAAAGAAAAACATTGGGAACCAAGAATTATTTGGGAGTTTTAAGTAGCCCCACTTGCTTCTGCAATTCTGGCAGTGTCGTTCAAGAGGGTGAGGGAGGAAGGGGAAATGTATAATTGAAGAAATATGCAGTGGTGGGGAACACAGGGCTTCTGAATATACAATGTCCATATCACATACAAAAGTACTAGGAAAAGTGCAAATTTATCAGTGTAGTGAAATAAAAAAAGCTTTTCTATGTTATCAAGAACAGAGCGTGATACACACGTGATTGCGAAGCTTTCAAGGCCAAAGTGAATTCTTAAGCTTAATTCTGTCTGCTCTTGTCTACATAAACAAATTCTAGGTGTCTCTGAAAGTCAGTCAGATGAAGGGCTATTAGTTTTGGGTGAGAGTACAAGTAGAATGAGTAATTCAGAAGAAAGTCTTAAGCAATCTGAATAGGATGTAATTTACAGCCACCTCTAGTCGTTTTGAGCAGTCTAGAAGGATGGTTAGAGGCAGATTTGGCTTTGAGATAGAATCAGTCCTAATACTTCTTATAGAGGTAGAATCTGTTAGCTTTTCTCTTTTAAAATTCCTGTGTAAAGGTGATGTTTCAGTCTCCAACAGATGATTTTCCAGTCATTAGAATACACATGCAAGAAGGCAAAAAGACAAGTCTAACACTGTCCTCAGCCTGTGGTGTTTCGAATACACTTTTCTTACTGGACTAGCTATTTCTCTGCCTTAATGTTCACATTTTTCAGAACTAGCCTATCAGAATTTTTCTCCACTATTGAAGCTACATGACTGCATAGAAAACAATCAAGACTTACTAACCAAGGAGAGGAAGAGAGAGCAAGATGAAGCCACAGCAAGATTGCAGTGTGCTGGTTGAGACGCTGAACCTAGAGGGAGTTTTCCAATTACAGTTCTTCAAATAATGTTCCTGTATTTGTATTAAACATTTTTGAACAAAAAGGTCTGGGGCTATGACCTAGATACAGTGTCACAAAAATCACCTTATCTGGTCACTGCCTGTGTGCTGCCTTTTCCAACAATTATCAATTTATTTTTATTCCCCACAGCACAATTTTAACAAGGGTAGAGAATATCTCTCTGCTTCAGAAATGTCTGTAACACTGAGTTTGGAATAATCTCCAGGGAGGTCAAAGCTGTGGATTTGAATTCTCTTAGAAATAGGAAGGACCTGAAACTGAGTAAAAGGAAAATACTATTGCTAGCATATATAAAAAAAGAGGGCACACCTCTCTTGGCTACTGTTTCAGAAGGAAGAAAATATTGTGTTTTCATTTTTGGAACAAGCCTAAAATGGCTCACAAAAGTCAGGTGTGTTTTTAGAAGACATGGGAGATCAAGTCCTGGAGGAAGCTCCTGTGGAGGAACACTTCTCTCAAGACTGTGTGCTCTGGTCAGCTGAACGCAACCCAACTTACTACTCTTCAAACTGGAATGATAGTCAGGTTGCATAAAATAGCATAACTGGATTTCTGAGAACAGTACAAGGCAGACATGGACCTGTTGGGGCGGGTCCAGAGGAGGGCTGCAAAAATGATCACAGTGATGTCCTCCTATGAGAAGTGGCTAAGAGATCTGGGGTTGCTCAGCCTAGAGAAGAGAAGACTTTTGTGTGTGGCCTTCAGTACTCAAAGGGGGCTTATAAGAGAGATGGGGACAGACTTTTTAGTAGGGCTTGTAGTGATAGGACAAGAGGTAATGGTTTTAAACTAATAGAGGGTAGATTCTGGCTAGATATAAGGAAGGCATTTTTTACGCTGAGGGTGGTAAAAAAGTAAAACAGATTGCCCAGAGAGGTGTCAAATGCCCCATCCCTGGAAACATTCAAGGTCAGGTTGGACAGAGCTCTGAGCAACCTGATCTAGTTGAAGATGTCCCTGTTCATTGCAGTGGGGTTGGACTAGATGACCTTTAAAGGTCCCTTCCAACCCAAACCATTCTATTATTCTATGATTTGTCAGAGGAACTCTGAATGTAAGATGAAGTAGATAAGCAAATTCACATAACTCAATAGTATTTTTCAAGTTTACCATTTTTGAGAACAGAAATTTTAATTCTGCCTGTGTCTCTCTTAGATATCTGCTTACTTTTCTGAACTTGGGTCTATTAGTCACTTAAATTGTTAGATTTCATTGTTAAATCTTGGTTTAATGACTATCTACGAAACTACTAATGATAAGTACAACACAGCAGCAACAGCAAGCACTGGCTTGAAATAGACTTTGAAAATTTAATCAAACTAAAGCACATACAATTAAGCATTATTACACAGGAAAAAACAGACTTCGTTTGCAGTCTAACTCTACAGAAGAGATGGTGAATGCAGAAAAGGACAGCATGAAAGTCTGGGAACCTTCAGCTCAATGAGATTTTAAAGATTAATTTAGTAAATGTCCAGCTCTGTCACAGTACTTGGGTTACATTTCATTAACCATCAGAGCCATCCTTGCATTTGACAAATAAATGGAATTAAATTAGTGTCAAAACTTTACTTGTGTGAGAAGTATGAGGTAGACAAAATTGTATAGCAAGCCAGCCAACTTGTTTTCTTCTTATGATATTCTTGACAAGCTCCCAGATGTGTCCCAAGTGCAAAAAAAAAAAAAAAAAAAAAAAAAAAAAAAAAAGAAGAGAGCCAACTTCAGTTAATTACACTGAAATGAGTAAGTCCAGAAAAAATGGAAGCTTTATGCTGAATTTTTTGCTTTTCAGTAAATGACAATTCTGCCGCAGAGGTCAAGGTTTGCTAAAGGCGTATAAAACAGAATATTTAGTAATGAGGCATATGTGCTACTTTAAATGACTCGGGCTGAACTTCAGTGGTGGTAGGGAGTGATTATTTTTTACTATTACTTCTTTCCCCCCTTAACCATTATATTTATATTGCAGACCAAAGGGCAAAAGTCACAGGCATGGTCATGAGGGGGCTGTAGTTAGAGCTCTGTGAGATACAAAGGTACAATTTTTTTTGTAGTCAAGAAGAAAAACCCATCACCTTTAATTTGCAAACTTCATGATTGAGTTCCATGAGGTTTTTTTCATAAAAAGTCCAGCTAATTCCCATGCAAGTTTATAGCATTCTACTTAAACTGATTATTTCAACCATATACTTGCCTTTCTCTCCTTTTTAACAGACGACCTACAAACAACTTTTCCCCCATTACAAACCACCTTATAAACTAAATACCTTTTGTTGAAATAAATTTTCCTCAAGCAAATTTAGAAGTTAATTTCCCTTTTTTAAACAGAAGTTTAAAAATCAAAACTTAAGCCAATGAATCCTTTAATTTTATAAAAAAAAGTACTTGTACATTTCAAAAGAGTCTATAGGTTTTACAGCAGATTAGAACAAAATATGAGATGTGAAAAAATTCAAATTTGGGCATGGTTATCTATGAGTCTAAGAGTGAATTCCCACCCTTAGATAGGAATCTTTTTTGAGATCAGTATTAATTGGAGATTCTACCAGTTTTGCCACACCACTCCTCAAATTTCAATATACTGCAGTACTACTCTTGTATAGTGCTATAAATAATAATCAAATGTTGTTTGATCCATAATGAAGGTACTCTATCAAAAGTTAGAGTTAGAAACTTCTGGCAGCTTAATGACCCAGGAATGGCAACAGATGTAGTACTTGCCTGTTTCAAAAATATCTTGAAAGTAGAATATCTCGTAAATATATTTTTAATGACTCCTAGTTTTCTGTTAGCATTATAGGTTACTGATGAATACTCCCTTCTATGTATTTGAAATAGCATGAGATTGTCAATTACCATTCAAATTTTCTACTAAATTTTGCTGCATTTACCCTTTCTCAGTTCTCCACTGAAACGTCAGCAACAGAAAAGGGCAGAATACTACTTCCATTCCCCAAGTAAATTTCACGGAATCACGGAATCTTTAGAGTTGGAAGGGACCTCTAGAGATCATCTAGTCCAACTCCCCTGCTAAAGCAGGATTGCCTAGAGCACATTACTCAGGAATGCATCCAGGCGGGTCTTGAAAATCTCCAGAGAAGGGAACTCCACAACCTCCCTGGGCAGCCTGTTCCAGTGCTCTGTCACCCTCACCGTAAAGAAGTTCTTCCGTGTATTTGAACGGAACTTCCTGTGTTCTAACTTGTGCCCATTGCCCCTCGTCCTGTCACTGGGAACCACTGAAAAGAGCCTGGCTCCATCCTCCTTCAGCCCACCCTTTAGATACTTGTAAACATTAATCAGGTCTCCCCTCAACCTTCTCTTCTCCAGGCTAAAGAGTCCCAGCTCCTTCAGCCTTTCCTCATAAGGGAGATGCTCCAATCCCTTAATCATCTTAGTTGCCCTTCGCTGGACTCGCTCCAGCAGTTCCCTGTCCCTCTTGAACTGGGAAGCCCAAAACTGGACACAGTATTCCAGTTGTGGCCTCACCAGTGCAGAGTAGAGGGGGAGAATGACCTCCTTCGACCTACTGGCCACACTCCTCCCTATGCAGCCCAGGATTCCATTGGCCTTTTTGGCAACAAGGGCACATTGCTTGCTCATGGATAATTTACTGTCTATTAGGACCCCCAGATCCTTCTCCTCAGAACTACTTCCCAGCAGGTCCACCTCTAACCTATACTGGTGCTATTGTATTTGGACTAGTATTACACAGATTAATATACTTCTGGACATATAGTGGTGTATTTGGCAGCAAAATGAATCCAAATGAGTATGGTCTTTCCTAAAGTATACATTTTGTGTTTAATAACCTCTTAAATATGCCTGAAAGAAGAACAGAGCATTAGATTTTAGTGCAATTTTGAGTTGGAGGAATATGTCAAATCACCCTT
The DNA here is from genome assembly GCA_013400035.1 of Rynchops niger. Taxonomy (NCBI): domain Eukaryota; kingdom Metazoa; phylum Chordata; class Aves; order Charadriiformes; family Laridae; genus Rynchops; species Rynchops niger. The sequence goes on along the minus strand of VXBH01007077.1, from coordinate 457 downwards.
AGAATTTATTTTGGAATGTAGGAGTTCATATACTGTATTCTCTTGGACTTGCATAGTTAGGTGTGTAAAAACTTCAATAACAAGGAAATTGAGTATGCAGTAGTATATTTAGATGCTTGTTTGTAATAACTTCATACCTGCTGTGTGCACAAGGTTCCTGTTTTTCTGATTGGAAGTACGGATACGTCAGATCTTGAAGAAAATCGCCCCTCGCCGAGGAGACCAGCCCCAGTGCAGGTAAGTCTGTACTGGGGAAGGGAATCGCAGCAAAAAAGGCCAACAAACGGGCTCATTTTTGAGGCTTTTCAAGCCAGGAAAAGCAGCCAGCCAGAACCGGTGCCTGGCGCTTCCAGAGGGCAGTGACAGCTGAGGAGCGGTGCAGAGACAGCGACCCCTCACACAAGCAGCCCATCGGGGAACAAGAGGAGAGCGGACAGGCTAGGTAGACCGCAAAGAA
>VXBH01007075.1:28990-42768 GCA_013400035.1 Rynchops niger | reverse complement strand
AGACTTCTTCCATCCTTGCCTCGCCTTGTCTTGCCTTGCCTTGCCTCTTGCCTCTAACAAAGACTAGACAAAAGAATGTGTCAGCAATTGCTTTCAGATAGTTGGAATAGGCTCACATTTAACCAGCTTACTTTTCTGCTTTTATACATAATTTTAGTATGGCAATCTTATTGTCATTAATTGAATGCAAAGTCCCTTTGACTGGACTGGGCTATTCAGTCTGTGAAAAAGTTATTATTTACCTAATTTTATCATGACAATTGGAACTTGATGTTCTCTATAAAACTCAAGATGATGTACATCAGATCTTGACTAGTGTCTGCTCAAAATAATTTTCATAACAGATTTTTGTCATATACTTTCTGCTGATGCTGTAGCATTTCTCTTTATCTGTATTTTACATTGCAGTGTCATTAGGCCACTATTGTTTTACATGGTGTAAAACAGAGGGATGCTAGTAAATAGCAGGGGGAAAGGTAACAGTAGGACAGGAATGCCTTGGTGGCTTCAGTAGTCAAAAGTTGCTCAGTAACTGGTAGTAATATGTCCATTGCTATACAGTGGCTCATGCTTTAACTCACTGCTGTTCAGTTATATTCAGTTCTGTGCTGCTAAGTTAATAAATAATTGTTATGCAAGTGACATTGTGAACTCATGTATAAAGGCACTTTCTGAAATCTGTTATTCTTATCCATTCACATCCCTAGTGTCTACTGCTGCATGCGGGATCTTACAATTACAGCTGCTGCAGCACCATCTGAAAATGAGGAACTATTCACTGCTTAGTAATTATTATTTCTTTGGAAGTTTTAACAGATTTTTTTTCTCAACCTCTTTATATATCATTTGTAAGTCATTGACTAGAATAGTAAAATCTAAGTTTCCTTTTAGTCTGCAATGAAACTGGTGCTAACCACTAGCAACATGAGGTAACAACTATGATATCCTAATATGCTACACATAATTTTTGTTAATCTTCAAAGGTTTGAACTATTACAAACTGCTTAAACTCTGTAGTCATAGCAAGCTATTAATCTTTAAAGACTGCTGTCAGCAAGGAAATGGTTGTAATCTCAACTGGAACCCGTCAGATAGGGTGATAAAAAAAAAAAATCAGTAGACTACTCCATCATTAAAGAAGCGAATCTTATTTCTGGGAAAAGGGAAAGAATATGAAAGCTGAAATGAAATTTGACTGTCACCATGCTCTGGCAAGTGTTTGAGTAAAGTTGTCTAGGTGAGGTAAGCAGACTATAACTGTGACTATCAACTTCTACACAGAAGCAGATCCAAAATTTGCTGGCTTAAACAAGTGCTAAATTTCCTTTCCTATCTAGACGTTCTTAGAAATGGTGCTTTTGAGATAAGGTTAGGTATCGTATAGAGGAGAGGGCCTGTTACATTGCTTTAGACAAGGAACTTGGAAAATTCTAACAGTGGAAATACTCTTCTTAGGCTGTGTAAAAGTCTAAATAAAAATAGAGAGGTGCAGCAGATCTTAATGAAGCAAGAGCACTGATTGATACTCTGGCTTTCCAAAGAGGTGCCAAACTAGTATGAACACAAAAGAGAAAAAAGAAAAAGTAGATAAATGAATATTTATATACACAAACAAACAAAACCACAGAAAACACTTTTAATGGAGAAGAATCTTTTCTCATCAGGTATAAATTACTTCAGTGAGTTACACAAGGCAGTTAGGGTCACAATAAGGAAGTAAGGAAGTCTTTTTCAACATCTGTTTCTTTAATCCTGTCTATTTTTGCAATAAAATACAACTAGCTACTTTCCGTTCCTGTCTTCTCTGCTGACTGAGCATGGGAAGACTAAGAACTCTAGCCTGTACTAGTTTATCCGTCACCCCAAAAATGGTTAATTTAAATTACAGTTGCAGTCCCTTTCCCAGAAAATAAAACCTGAGTTTCGTATCCTAATTCAAAATTATTTTGTTGGCAAACCAATCAACATGGTTAAAAAAAATGTGAAGATATAATAACTACAATATATTTCCTCCACTCATTTCCTCTCCTGAAGCTGAATTCAGCCTTTCCTTAATAACTACCATGTGGAACCTGGTTTGAGTGCCTTTTTCACAAGCATGATTCCCACATTAACCAACAGAAATAATAGATCAATGGTCTACCAACAGTGATAAATAGTTTGGTTTGGTTTGGTTTGGTTTTCTGACAAGTTACATGATTCCACAATAATTTGTTGGTCACCTTGTGGAGGTATTCTGATTTCTGCAATTTGTGACTTAAAAAAATACACATACTTTTCTAAATAATAACAGCAAATAAGCTATGGAAGTTTACCATGCAGCCTGTATATGCTTGCTTCTGCTAGCCAGTCCACACAAAAAAATTTACAAGGCCACTATTGTAGGCAGGCCACCAGTAGGAAGGGAAAAAAAAAAAAACCAGTTGGTCTTTCGTTGTAAACTCTTAGGACAGTAATTCTGTTTACTTCTGTTTATCACACACTAATGCCCAGAATGTAAAACTAAAAATATGCATAAACAAAGGCAAAACTTGANTTTTTCCTACTTGTGGAAATTATTAAAATTGCCCCTCAGAACAAAACCTAAAATGATAGATATTATGTACCTTTGATTTTCATGTCATAAAATACGCAAATATATATTGTATATGTATGTTATATATTTCTATTTAATATATATACAAGTATACATATAATATATATACATTAGTAACGTGCACATACACACACACACACACACACACACACACACATATATAGTATTTGATAAAATATTTTGAAAACTAGAAAAGAATCTCCCAAAGTGAAATTTATAAATACAGGCACTGACAGTTTTCATAGTATGGCCTTTACTTCACAGTCAGTGTAATTGGAACAGTAGTGACCTTGAAGCCCAGATATTATAGGACAGCTTAATTCAGAGGACTTCCTCTTTTAATATTTTTTTAAAGTCTTTAGTACTATTGTGGTGACATTTTGCCACTGATTTCATTAGGGTGATGCTATATAAACACAGTTAAAAATACCCAACAGAAGAAGTGGTCATCATCCTTCTCCTTTAGAGCCTGTAAACTAATTTGTTCTGTTGTATACCTGCTGCTTTTCAGGCATCACATCAAATTTTTTTCTCACATCATTCTTTCTCTAAACACCTCTGTATTACCTAGTTTGTCTAAATGAGATTTTCAAAGCTGCTGTACTAAGAACTCTAGTCCTGTATGCATATTTACTAAATATAATTACTGTGAATTATTATGAATAGCTCCATTGACTCATCATGGAAATCTGAAGAACTGGGAGTATGGATTGAAAGTTTATGAGTAGCTTCAGCTCTGCAGTGCAGCACTTATCCCAGTGATGCATCGTCCTTGTAAAGGACTCTAAGGAGAAGACTATGTTAACTCACAACATAAACCATAATCTTCATTTTGGTATATGTGTTCTAAGATCTTCAATGTACGAGGATACAAATACCTGAAAGCAAAATGCTTACACAACTAATTTTCTTCTGATTTCATAGCTTGGCTAGTGCTCAGCAGTAATATAATATAATACAAATATTCAAAGTAATTTTACAGTGCGTTCTATCATGCACAGTAAATTAAAATATTCCATTAACTAAACAAATTTGTGGTGTCATAAATCAAAGCATACTAAGTAAATTACAGTTAGTGAAAACAGAATTGTAATTCCATCACAGTGATTAAGCAGAGACTAGAAATAGTAAGGTTTATCATATTTAATGGGCAGAGTATGATTATGAAACACACAGTTTTGGGGTTCAGGGTTTTTTTAACTTCATTTTCTTTTTCTGAATTACATGTATTTTTTTTTATAATTTTCATTCTACTTCAAGGCATTATCGAAATCGAGAAACACCTTTTTAAGTGTGTGCTTTTGCAGATTTATCACAGAGTAGGTTATTGTACAATGATGAAAACAGATAACAGTGTAATAGAATCATATTTATGTCATGGAAATAAAAGAAGACTGTTATTAACAAGTGATGTTTACATTGAGTATGTTTCCCCCATACTCCGATCACAGCCTACTTTGTGTTCTAAAAAACAAACATAACACAATAGGCAGATGAGAGAACACACTGTATAATAAGTGTATGGAAGAAAACAATATCCCATGTGGTACTTTTTGTGTTTGTTTCCATTCATGGAGATGACAGCCTGTTGATCTTGACTGAGCAGTATACTTATAGAACTTGCAGAACCATTTTAGGTCATTGTACAAATGTCTCTGTCAAGGGTGTGTTAATAATGGACAGCTCATCCAAACAAACGGGCCAACTTGAACGTTGTATTTGGACTACCCAACAGTACTCTTATTCATCAAAACATTTTTTATATAATTTAAATAAGGATATTTAGGTGTCCAAGTGGGCTAAACATGGAGTTCTTGCTGTAATTTTTTATTATTTTCTGCTGTACAAAAGTTTTCTCTCATAGAGGACTGAGGAATACTGGAGGACTGAGGTATACCTAGTGCAGTGCAAAAATCTGAATTATGACAATTATGACTTTTGTTCTCAAACTTGGTAGAACGGAACAGACAGGAAATCTTCTTGCTTGGCAGGATGGCTTCAGTCAGTCGCAGGAGTCATGTATTAAAATTTTGGTTTGAAGTGTTCAGAAAACATTACTTGTAAGTTTTCCGAGTTGTCTAATTGAAATCTACTTCAGGTAAGCATTTTGTCATAATCGTAATTTTTATATACTTTTAAGGTGCTACAAGCTCTTATGACATTAGCCATAACCATCTCCTTAAAACAGTTACAAGTGTGTTTCAAGATCTTCCTGAAAAGTTTTAGGGTTTAATCTCCTCATTATTTTTTTTGTGTTTTCTTCATATTCTGTTTGTCTCATATGTGTACCCTGCTAGCACAGCTGGAGAATGTCCAATATTTCTTTGTTTAAAAGCTGTTTTCACTTGCTTAGAATTGTGTCACATTTTAATTATTAAAATTCAACTATTCATTGTCAGGTACTAGACTTACAGAAAATTATATTTAGTCAATAAAATCTTGCCATTTTTTTAGAGCACGATTAAGGAAAGCAACTTTGATTTCTCTACATTATTGATAGCATTTAGTTAATACATTTAAATATCATCAGGATTAAGACTCGAAATTTGGCATATGGAGAGGAAGTTGCCTTTTGGTAGCTCCCCTCTGTGAAAAATCTGTTGACATTTGTAAATTATAAGACTCTTAATATTCTGTTTGCAAATACGCATTAGAAATATGTCATGGCTGCACAGCTGAATTCTTAAAAGAGAAAAAATTATACCATGAACACACCTTACTAACTTCCAGATCCAATGTATGAATGCCATTTCTGCTAGGTTACTAAGCGTTCTTCCCTGTAAGCCAGTAATAAAGTGAACTTCTCCTCTCACAAGTTCTAATTTTGCCAGCCAGGAGCAACTGACACATGAGGTCCAGGAATGCAGATGTGCAAATTGCTCTTCTAAGAAATTCCCAAAGGCTTTTGCCTGGTTTATAGCCATGTGACAAAAAAGAGAAAGCCACACGGGTAGAATACAAAAGGGGGATGAGCTGACCTTAAGGTTTTTGCAAACAAGTCTTGCAACTACAAGCAGTGACAGACTTACTACGGGAAGTATCATCCTTTAGCTGTTACCAAATCCATTAGTAATCCATTGTTCAGCTTTTATCAGATGTCATTTTTGGAACAAGTATGATTAGAATAAATCTAAGAGTCAAAATTAATAAAGTAAACAAAGAAACCTGAAGAAAGACATTACGTTTCTTTAATTTTCTTTAGATCTTTTTAGGAAGAAGATCAGGAAGGGCTCTCTTTTAGAAGGCATCAGGAGCTGCCTCCATGTTGGACAGGGCTGGTTACAGCCATCTTTAAAGTGGACCCACCAGTAGCCAAAGCTGATGCTATCACCCGTCAGCAATGCTTGTGATAACATATTTAATAAAGGATAAAATTATTGCATGATAGTTTTGAGAGAGAGGAGTGAGAAAAATGTGAGAGAAAGAACCCTGTAGACACCAAGGTCAGTTAAAAAGTAGGAGGAGAAGGTGCTCCAGATGCTGGAGCAGAGATTCCCCTGCTGTCCATAGAGAAGGCCATGGTGAAGCAGGTTGTCCCCATGCAGCCCATGGAGGACCAAGCTGGAGCAGATATCCACCTGTAGCCCATAGAGGACCCCACAAAACAGAAGATGAATGTGCCCTGAAGGAAGCTTCAGACTGTGTAGATCTCATACAGGTGTGGGCTTCTGGAAAGAGCTGCAGCCTATGGAGAGGAGCAGGATCAGGTTTTCTGTGAGGAACTGGGTCCTGTGGGGTATCCATGCTGGAGCAGCCTGTTCCTGAAGGGCTGTACCCTGTGAAAATGACCCATGTTGGAGCAGCTCTTGAAGAAGCACAACCTGTGGAAAGATTGCCTGTTGAAATATTTTGTGAAAGATTTTATTCTGAGGGAGGGATGCCACAATGAAGGAGAAAACAGTGTGAGGAAGGACTGGCAGAAATGAAGTGTTGTGGGCAGACTCCAGGCCCCATTCCCCATTCCCCCTATGCTGCTTGGGGAGAGAAGGAGGCAGACAAGTTGGGAATGAAGTTGAGCCTGGGAGTTTCTGCTTCTTCTGTCTGATCTTTTTTTGCTTCTTATTATCCTACTGTATTTTAAATTGGCAATAAATTAAATTAGTTTCTCTCAAGGAGAGTCTATTTTGCCTGTGATGGTAATTGGTGAACGATCTCCCTATCCTTATCTGGAACCGTGAGCTGTTTCATCTTTCTTCCCTCATGCTGCTGAGGAGGGGGAGTGAAAGAGTGCCTTGATGGGCACCTGGCAGCTAGCCAAGGTTAAACAACAACAAGAGCTGATGTTTAAATAATACACTCAGCTTCATGTAATAGAAATGCCCACTGACAAAACTCATGTTTTTAAACATGATCTCCACTGCCTTTTGCACCATATATCATAATTTATTGCTACCAATAACAACCGTTTTGGAATTAAACCTTACTTAGATTATCCAGCCATAGATGGTGATGATGATGTAGGAAGTTAAAAAGAGGACAGTACCTTATTTTCTTCAACTAAACTGACTCTGTTAGATTAGCAGTTTTTTACAGGCAATATACTGTGGTCCCTAGTATATTTCTGTCTTAAAAAACAAACAACAACCAACCAAAAAAAACCTTTAAAATTGCATATAAATTGAATAGAACAGTTTGGGATTCAAACTTTCTCATGAAACAATCAGCTTTTGGATTGAAATTATTGCATTGCGTGGCGTCGTGGTTGCACAGAGAACCTATCGAAGCTTACAAGCAGTTTACAGGAAAACGCTTTCAAAATATGAGCAAGAGTGATATTTTCCAAGACTTTGCTGTGCTGTAATCCTGTGTGCAGCTGAAATAGATACATAGAATAGTTTGCCAAAAAGCATATATCAGGTCAAACTAAAGGTATATGAGCTGAGAGGAGAAAAGTTTCGCTTAATATGCATACAGATATTAGTGCTTTAACTCTGTGTTGGTTATGAAAAGTACACAGCTGTGAAGTGTTTATGATCACAACCCCTTGGACAAGTCTGAGAAGCAGATCTCTTGGTCACAAATCAGAAGAAATGGCAGTTAGATTTCCAAACAAGGAAACTGCATATTTGTTTTTATTCTTTCTTTATTTATTTGGGAACTGAGGCTTTTGCTATTTATAAGTAAGTTAGAATACTTTAAGTAATATATCTCACATTTATAATCAGTTTCGTTCACTAACAGAAACAATCCAAGAAAGTTCCAATTACTTTATAACAGTGTGTGGTGGATGCACTCCTCCTGTTTGAACTAACTGAACTTTGGTCCGGCCAGATTGTCAGCAAGTAGGCCTAACCAAAGTTAATCTTGTGTGAGACTATCAGTGAGAACACAGCACAAAAAAAAAACCCAAAAAAATGGTTTGGCTGGAGACCGTGCTGATAAGCAGCATGAACACAAGAAAAAATCTGAGTACACTTTGCGCTATAAATATCTGCAGACATCAGAGCCCATTGAGCAATCCCTCCATAGCAGCTGGCTTCATGTTGATGATCTCCCCTAGAGTAGAGATGCCTCTCAAGGTTACCCCTTGAGGTTGAGAGGCCGCTTACCTGACACCAGACATCAATGGGTTGGTAAGTGACATTTTTGCATGCATNTCCCTTCCCTTCCCTTCCCTTCCCTTCCCTTCCCTCCCCTCCCCTTCCATCTCCCCTGCTCTACCCACATAGAAAAAGTCAAGAATATTTTATGAATTTTAAAACAATCTTATTTTCACACAGATCTTCATCCCAAAAAATACCCATCTCTCATTCTGCTGTTTCAAAAAGTATTTATGTGCACTCTAAATTCAAGCATGTGTTTTCCTATTTTACTGTAACAGAGTCAGTGTGTTCACACCCTGTAGGACTGAACTCTGAACATTTTCTGGACAGCATTGACAAAAATTAATACTTGCATCAAAAATATTTGGAAAGCTGTACTGAGTTTATCTATATAAATTCTGCTAATCCTCCATTGATATTCTTGAATGCTTTGGATAGGAATGCAATGTATATCTAGACCTTATATTATGAGCTTTCAGTCTCAAGCTTCCCTCAAAAATATTAAAAGTATATTTTCTCTTATCCTTGTATTGCAGTAGAATTGGCAGGCAGAATATATAAGGAAAGGCCAACTAAAAGCCCAAGTGCAGTAATTTCTTTGATGAAGAATAACATTCTAACTGTTGATTTATTGGTGGGAGTTTTCTAGATTACTGACTAAGAAGGATTATTTATAGATAAAAAATACTCACCCATAAAAACGTTTCATACTGAACATTTAGAGAAATAGCATTTTGCAAAATTGACACCATTACACAGTAGTGAAACCTGAACATATCTGGTATGAAACGAAAGTCCGTATCTTACTCTTAACTCATAAAAATTCTGTAAAAGTGTAGATGATTCAGCTCAAGTTGATGAAGCAATGTAAATTAATAATAGATTTTAACAAAGACCAACCCACCTCCCCAAAACAACAACAGAGGAGGTGTATGGCAGGCAAAGCTGTTATTTTCTCTGGATTGAAAAACAATAGCAAAAAAACAGCCAGAAGAGTGATCTCCCAGAGTCTCAAGAATGTCACAATTCAGATAAGGCAGCAGCAGGCTGATTATTTTACTGTCTGGATTACTGGAAGCTTTGGACTCAATCTAGGTAACAGTTAAGATGTGGCATGAAGATAGCTCAGAGGGCTGTGATCAGCAACGCAGTCTAGTTGGAGGCCTGTAACTAGCAGTGTTCCCCAGGGATCAGTAGTGGGTCCAGTCTTTTTCAACATGTTCATTGATGACCTGGATGACGGGATAGAGTGTACCATCAGCAAGTCTGATGGTGACACAAAACGGGGAAGAGTGGCTGACACACCAGAAGGCTTTGCCACCACTCAGCAAGACCTAGACAGGCTAGAGAATTGGGTGGTGAGAAACCTAATAAAGTTCAACAAAGGCAAGAGTAGGGTCCTGCACCTNTCGTCAATGCTTATAAATATCTAAAGGGTAGGTGTCAAGAAGATGGGGCCAGACACTTTTCAGTGGCACCCAGTGACAGGACAGGACAGGACAGTAATGGACATGAACTGGAATACAGGAAATTCACTCTGAACATGAGCAAAAACTTGTTTACTTTGAGGTTGACAGAGTGCTGGAACAGGCTGCCCAGATAGGTTGTGGACTCTCCTTCTCTGGAGATATTAAAAACTCAAACGGATGCATTCCTCTTGAACCCGCTCTAGGTGAATCTGCTTTGGCAAGGGGGTTGGACTAGATGATCACCAAGGTCCCTTCCAACCCCTACCATTCTGTAATTCTTTGTTGCTAGGTACTATTATGTGAGTGGCAATTTCCATTTGTCTGACTGAGGCAGCTTTAAATGCACTATAAGACATTGAAACAACAAAAGAAAATACTGAAACAATAGTCTTTTAATACTTAAGGGGAGGAGATTGGTGGTGCAAACCATTGCACCACTAAAAGGGAAACTAGAAGACTTTAAATACCACAGGAACAGGAGATCACAGAAGCACTGAGTAAGCCTTCATCTGCAGCACTCTGATGGGAAATCAAAGTAAAATGCTAGTGAAAGTAAACAATTGTTTAGAGGAGAACAAAAAAAAAATGACTTGTCACTAAATATCTTAAAGGGTTTGAGTTGAGTGAAGGCACTACATTCGCACAGAAGATACATAACCTTAGCGGAAAAACTCAAGGAATGTACACTATTTTGACAATTCCAATATTCCAATGGCATCCTACAAAAATTAGAAATGTGTATATTTTTCTTAAGTAGCTGTCATGCAAATATACCAAAAGGTCGTCTTCACTGGCACTGAACTCAGGCACAATAACTTCCTAAAATAGCTCATTGATGTTCTAGGTATGTACTGTCCAATATTTTCAAAAGCTGCTGGCCAAAAAAAGGATTAACAAGATATTTCACGAATGAACTAGATGATCTGGAGGCAAACAAGAAAATCTAGTAAATGCTGAAAAGGTTTTGTCTTAGCAGTTGAGTATTGTGACCTGGTATGGGTATGTAATACAGATACACAAATATAATGATATATAACAATCACCACCACCAGAGTTGTCACCAGACAGTCAACATAATAGATTTTACAGTTAACAACAGCACTACAGTCAGCTGGAAAAATATATGTTATAACAACCACAACAGCAAATCACAAGGAGTCCAACAGTAACTCACTGATTCTGAGGTGCTTATATGTACCACTTACTGAGAGGAGCTCTGCAGTGGACTTTGTTTGTTCTTTTATGCCCATATGCTTTTATAATTGCACTGCTGAGGAAGGTTTCATGATCTGGTATATGATTTGAAGTGTACAATTATTGCTGTTTAGCAAATAGAAAATGTATACTTAGTGTGCAGGAAAGGGACATAAAATACCTTAAAGTTCAGAGCCTTGGTGAATAGCTGCCCTTTATCAAGAGGGCATTGTACAGAGATCGACTCATCTTGGTAAATGAAATCCAGCTAGAGATTTTCTGCTCCATAAGAAAAAAGAGATCATGAAGAAGTGACTGTTTTTCAAGGACACTATTTTAAGTTAAATCAAATAAAAATATTTTTACATCAAAATTTACATCAAAGTTGCCTTTTCTTTAGCATATATAATCAGAACAAACCTTTTTTTGAGGAAAACCAAAGTAGATTAATTTTATCCATTCAATAGCTTTTTTCAGATAAAATTATCCAAAATCCCATAGAAAATAATGTATTTTTTGTCATTATTCAAACAGTATGAATAGCACAGATTGAATTCCGCACAAAGCTGCTCTTAGAATAAACTAAGAGAGTTCAGTTAAGCAGAGGAACTAAAAAGAAAAGAGTTTATGAGAGTTAGATTTTTTGGGGATGGTGCAAACAAAGGACATTGAGCAGTGAAACGTGAAAAATACATAGTTAAAATATAGTTATAAAATAATGGAGAAATTAAAATTAATAATTTCTTAAAGGAAGTCACGAAAGCGTTGTCATGTATGATCCCAGTGTAGGCGTCTAAATTGAAGTAGTGTAAAACATTGTTCAGCAGAGATGTTTCATTCCTAGGAAATTAAAACAGGTCTTTTCCATCCTTAACCTCTATGTCTCTAACATAAGATATTAACGTGAGATTTTTAGACTATGTGATAAAAAAGCTTGTTTCCACACAAGGAGCACAGAGGGGCGGAGAGCAACAACGATGGGTCAGATAGTGCCACCACCCCCATGAGGAACCCCAGAGGCACCACTGAGGTGTGTCTGTGCATCAAAATGAAAGCCAGAACCCCCCTCATCTTCCTGACTCCTCCCCAGGGTGTCCCAGGGAGCCTCTACCCAAGGGGCTGGGGGACACCCAATACCATGAGTCTGTGAAGGCTCTCTGGGTCTCATCACACCACTGCCTGCGTGTGCAGGACACTTCATAGCGTGCAGGGGGTGGTACAAGGCTTATTGTGGGATGTGTACAGGAGAAACCAGAGTCAGAAGAGGTGGGGATCAGTGTAGTCTGAGGAGAAAGAATAGCAGGAGAAAGAGGGGAAAGGGGATAGAAGTGGCTGGAGAGGTATAAGCAGGGGCTGGCTAGTGTGCTTGCGGGGCCATGCCCTGTACCCAATCAGCACAGTCATCCCTGTCTTCTCTCTGATCTCTGATCCTTAGGACAGTGAGGAATGTGCACAGCAAGCTCACTACCCTCCACTTCAGGAGAGCAGACTTTGGCCTCTTGGGTGATTTGCTTGGTAGGGTAACATGGGATGTAGCACTGGAGGGGAGATGGGCTCAAGGAAGGTGGCTAGTATTTATTCAAGGATCACCTCCCCCAAGCACAGGAGCAGTGTATCCCAAGAAAGAAGAAGTCAGACAAAAAAGCAAGGAGGCCTCTGTGGATCAACAGGAGCTCCGGACATGCTCAAAAGCAAGAAGGAGGCCTACAGAGGGTGGAAGCAAGGACAGGTAGGCTGGGAGGAATACAGAGAAATTGTCTGAGAGGCCAGAAACCAGGTTTGTCAAGCTAAAGCCCAGATAGAATTGAATCTGGCCAGGGACATCAAGGGCAAGAAGCAAAACTTCTATAAGGATGACAGATAAAAGGAAGACGANGGTACACAAGTCCATGGGACCTCATGAAATCTATCTGTAGGTGCTGAGGGAACTGGCAGATGAAGTTGTAAAGCTGCTTTCCATTACATTTGAAAAGCCATGGCAGTCCTGTGAAGTTCCAACTGACTAGACTAGAAAAGGGGAGATGTAACCCGCATCTTCAAAAAGGGAAAAAAGGAAGACCTGGGGAACTACAGGCCGCTCAGTCCCACCTCTGTGCCCAGCAAGATCATGGAGAAGGTTATCCTGGAATCTCTGCTAAGGCACATGGAAAATAAGGACGTGATTGGTGACAGCCAACATAGCTTCACCAAGGCCAAGTCAGGCCTGGCAAATTTCGTGACTTTCTATGACAGGGTTAAGCATTGGTGGATAAGAGGAGAGAAACAAACATAATTTACCTGGACTTATGCAAAGCATTTGACACCATCCCACATGACATCCCGATCTCTAAATTGGAGAGACATGGATTTGATGGATGGACCACTTGGTGGATAAGGAACTATATATAAGGATAAGGAACACACTAAAATTGTTGTGGTCAATGGCTCAATGTCCAAGTGGAAACCAGTGATGACTGGCATTCCTCAGGGTTCAGTACTGGGACCAGTGGTGTTTAACATCTTTGCCAGCAACATAGACAGTGGGATTGAGTGCATACTCAGCAAGTTTGCTGACACCACCAAGCTGTGTGGTGTGGTCAACATGATGAAAGGAAGGGATGTCATCCAGAGGACCTGAACAAGCTTGAGTGGCGGGCCTGTGCAAACCTCGTGAAGTTCAACCAGGCCAAGTGCAAGATCCTGCACCTGGGTCATGGCAATCCCAAGCACAAATACAGGCTGGGCAGAAAATGGATTGCAAGCAGCCCTGAGGAGAAGGACTCGGGGGGGTTGCTTGATGAGAAGCCCAACATAAGCTGGCAACGTGTGCTCGCAGTCCAGAAAGCCAAACACATCCTGGGCTGCATCAAAAGAAGCGTGGACAGCAGGTCAAGGGAGGTGATGCTACCACTCTACTCCACTCTGGTGAGACCCACCTGGAGTACTACATCCAGATTTTAAGTCCTTAGCACAAGAAGGACATGAACCTGTTGAAAC
>VXBH01007075.1:16427-28867 GCA_013400035.1 Rynchops niger | reverse complement strand
AAAGCATTCTATGGTTCTGTGATTCTATGATTCCTTGATTCTATGATTCTATCTCCATTTTTCTGTGTCGTGTCCTTGTCCCATGTCTGTGCTGAGAGGCGGGTGGTGGCTGTGTGAGGGGACCATGGGTCAGGGTCCATGTGTCCATAGTGGCAGCTCCTGGTGCCAGTGCAGGTGCGTGTGCCAGTGTGTGATCACCAGTGAACATGCAGCCTGACCAGAGAGGGAGCGGGGCGAGCGGCTCAAGACCTTTCTTGTTAGTGCCTCTGAAGGTGAATCACCAGGAGGGCTGACTCCTGAAGGGACCAGAAGTCCAAGCCTAGCACTGGAGGGACCGTGAGGATAGGGGTTGATGGAGAGAGCTGCTGGTAGGGCTGTGCATGTGTGTGTGTATGTGTGTGTACATGAATATGTGTGAGAGAGACAGGGGGATTCAGGGGAAGTTACTGGACAGACTTAGTGTCTAAGCCCAGCTGCCAGGGGATTCACATTCATGTGTGCGTGTGTGTTCAAGGGGCTCTGTACCAGTGGCAAGGATGAGGCTCTCATCTCCTATCTCTCTCTGTGAGAGTGCTATAGTTTCTGGCTGTGTGGCTCTGTGTGGCCTGCTGTGTTTATGTGCATATATGTATAGTGTATATGCATGTTGGTGTATGCATTGCTGGGACTACATGCTCAGTCTCACAAGCTTTTCCCTTCAACCTGGTGGGGTTGGAGGCACAGAGCTGTGGCAGTCTTGTTGCTTTCAAGCTGCAAGATTCATCAACCACTAACAGAAATGTAAGTGTCAAACAACTCTTCAAAAGTTCTGAGATAAGGGTAATAATTTTGGAGCTTTGTTAGGCTATATTTTCAGGTTTACAATGGATTATTACAATGTTCAGTTATTAATAGAAAAATAATTACTAAAGCTGGTGAAGCAGCAAAATAAAACTGTTATCTCCCTCTACTATCTCCAAAATATTAAATGTCAGGGAGTAGTAAGTTGTGGAAACAAAACAAGTAGATCACTGACAACATCTTCTCAGGAATTCAAGGGGCAAATGAAATACTGTCACACCCTTTCTGCCTCCTTTCTCATCTTCTGTCTTTCTTGTTCTCATTGCCATTTTCTTTGCCACAGCCCAAGTCTTCTTTAGTTTAGTTTGCATAAAATATAGCTTTGACCTTACCAAGCACACCTTGACAATTTGAAAAATGGATCCATTTTGTCCAAATGAAGTATCTAATCACAAAATCCTTAGAAAAGCAGAACTTGGATTGAAGTCAATGACTTAGAGGAGTGGAGTGACCACTGAAATCAATGCAACCTTGTTTTGGTACGGGCTATGGAACTAGTTAGATTTTCCCCACCTATCCCACTAACAACCCGCCTTTTTCAGATTTCAAAATTACTAACTCCTGTCCACAATAATGCTTCTGCAATGGCATGTTCAGGAGGGACCAGCACCACAACACAAATAGAAATAAGAATAAAAGGCAGGTTGGCTGCCAGCTTGGAAGAATTCATAAAATTTTTATGGGTGAGTAAATTGTTAATTTCACTTGTATGTCTTGTGATAAAAGTGACTTTCTTGAGTATTTTTCAAAGTATTATAAATTATGTATACTGACCATTCCTTTTCTTGATTGTAATATTGATGACTATAATCAGGGAGCGAAGCAAATGTAAAGATTTTTGTCCTTTTCCTTCCCCGCATTATACCAGTATTTCTCTCACTTGGTTTACTACTGTAGAGTGGTTCAGAAATACAGCAGCTATCTCTGAGATGTTTTCTCTGTTGTATACCATTTAATCTCCTAGTGCAAGGCAGGATTCTTCCAATCTGAAAGGTGTTTCACTGAAAAAAAAAGAAGAATATCAGAATTTGTGAAAATGAAATTCAAGTTTTCTTGTTTTAAGAGTGGGAAGGCCAAACACCAAAGCAACCTAAAGCAACAGCTGAAGCTTTGCTTCTCTTTGCAGAACAGGTTTTTAATTTCAGGAAGAATTTTCTCTGTGATTCAGTGGCAATTAAATTCAATAAAATCTGTTGGACTTGAGTTAGGAAAAAGGCTTAATTAATTACAAAAACAACTGATGGTTCTGTCAAATTGGCAAGTAAGTTCACTGATCTTAAAGTTGAGGTAATTCTGCCTTTACTTCACTCTCATGAGACCCCACACAGAATACTGCACCCAGCTCTGGAGTCCTCAGTACAAGAAAGACACAGCCCTGTCACAGCAGGTCCAGAGGAGGGTCATGAAAATGATCAGAGGGCTGGAACACCTCTCCTGTGAAGAAACGCTGTGAGAGTTGGAGTGTTTTAGCCTGGAGAAGAGATGGCTCCAGGGAAACTTGTGGCCTTTCAATATACAGAGGGGGCTTCTAAGAAAGATGGAGAGAGACCATGGCCTGTAGTGACAGGACAAAGGGCAACATTTTTAAACTAAAAGATTGTAGATTTAGATTGGAGCTAAGGATGGAACCTTTTACAATAAGGGTAGTGAAACACAGGAGCAGGTTGCCCAGGGAAGTTGTGGATGCCCCATCATTGGGAGTATTCAAGTTCAGGTTGGATGGGGCTTTGTTCAAGCTGATCTAGTGCATGATGTCCCTGCCCATGGCAGAAGGGTTTGAATAGATGATCTTTAAAGACCCAACCCGTTCTATGATTCCATGATTCTATAACACTATGATTCTATGTATACACAATGCATATTGAATATTTTCTTAACCATTTCACTAAAGGTGCCAGTAGACACAGGGAAGATACACAAAACCAAAGCAAAACAAAACAAAGAAATCATTCTGTTTGTGTTTCATCCTGTTTATTTCACTTACATGGTAGCTGATTTTATTCAAGTAAAGCAAGACTACTGTCTGCTCCTTAAACTTTTGAATTCTGTCTGGAAAGAAGCCTTACCCAAAAGAAGTCTAGTGTTGTGGAGTCTTTTGTTTGCCTAAATGGAGTGGGTTTTGACCATTTTTTAGTTTTTCTTTCCAGTGACTCTGTGTACTGTCAGATCCAGTTTCTCCTACTTGAGATCATGAAACACACTGTTGTCTGGGATGTGCTGAAAGTAAAACTTAAAAAGAATTAAAATGTGAATTTTTCATCTACCAGTGCGTGGATTACCCAAATCTTAAATCCATTGGACTAGGTGCCATATAATGTGATTTATACCCACAATGCTAGATAGTTGCAGAAATAATGCAATTATCAGAGGATCACAGCACAATTCAGGCTGGCAGGGACCTGGAGAGGTCTCCAGCCCCAGCCTCTGTCCAGAGCAGGCTCAGAGGTGGGCTCAGATGGGGCTGCTCAGGCTTAACCCAGTCAGGAAGTTAAACTCCCCAGATCAGAGATGGCCCAGCCTCCTTGGGCCCCAACTCCACAACTGGGCTGTCCTCATGGGGAAAAAGCATCTTTTCATCTCTAGCCTGAGCCTCCCGTGTTTCAACTTGTGGCGCTGGGTCTCACCCTCCCACTGCACACTGCTGTGAAAAGCTGCCTGCATCTTTAACATCCCCTCCCATCCCCTCCTGTCTGTCCTGAGGATGCACTTGAATGCCACCGAAGCCATTCTTTCTCCTGGGTGAACCTACCCTGATCCCACAGCCTCTCCTTGCAGGACAAGGGCTCCAACCACACCTTTTCAGTGGCCTCTCCTGAACCCATCCCAGATTGTCAATGTATTGCATGTACGGTGTATCCTCTGTATATTCTATATATGTCCCAAATTCTTCAGGCTTCCTTGAGTGAAACATGCTTTTTTTAAGACAAATTGTCTTTTACGGCAGGAAGAAAACTCAAGCAGGCTTTTAGTTTTTAAGCCCATTGGACTATGGTTGAGAAAGTGGTCAGCACAGATAACATGCTACCCAAGATGAGTAATAGGTACCTCTGCAAAGGTTTACATAGGCCCCAGATCTTAAATGTAAGACTTCATGAGAACTCATTCTACAAAGAGCTATAAGAAAAATGGCTTCACTGGTCAAAATTATTTGCCATCAAAGAATATTTATTTTAATCTGAAACTAAATCAGTCTCTTTTGGATGCATATTTAGAAACTCTTCTTAGAAATTTAAATGCAGCTTAAATTAAAAAAAAGGTTTGGATGAAACTTCTAGACTTTTCATTCGATTACAAAGTCTGTTTTTGTAATGAAAGTTATTTGTTAGAACAAATGTCTACAACTCTAATGTGCATGTCCTAGTATTAACATTTTGGAAATAGAAACTCTAATTTCTGTGATTTCTGTGTTACTTAAATGTCTTTTAAGTGTTATATTACTTATATTACAAAACAATCACAGTTAGGATTTCATTTAAATGCAATATCAGTAAAAGGTCTAATAGAAAGTCAGGCTTTCTCTGACAGCAATTTAAAGGTTTGTTCCCTTCCACAGAACTACAATTCAACATCCCTGGATAGGAAGACAGTTCAGTATAAAGTATACCTTTAAGCACAAAAGTATTCCCAGTGACTTCAAGATGAGCGTTGTTTCCTCCCTCAAAGACACACAGGGACTTAAATGACTTTACTGGTTCAGATCTGAACAGACACACTTAAACTTGTTCTATCAGATGCTAAAAATTTCAAAACTTTCTTATTTGCAAAATATTCTCTCAAGTGCTGTGGGCAGAAGCCGGTAAAAAGAGATCATACATCTCCAAATAACTTCTTTTGTAAGATGACTAAATTGTAGTGTAGTACATTGGAGACATTTGGTTTACTGCAAGTAAATCAAACCTGCACCAGTATTATTATTTTCTAACTCTTTTAGTCAGAAAGAGACTCGGTGACGCACTCTGTTAGGCATTATAAAGACAGTATTTAGAAACCTAGAAATTTTAAGGAAAAGTAGTTTTATATGTGTTAACAAATTATATGAGACTTATATCTCCTAATTAAATAACAGATTTTCTTTTAAATTATATTAAAAGGATATATAACCATGGTTTCATGGACCATAGACAAAATAGCCTTTATTACATTTTCTAATTAATTTCTCTTATTAAATGAAGTTCAAAGTAGCCGTCTCCCTTCCTTCTGTCTCCTCTTGATCTGTGAGGAATAATTTATATGCAGGTGATCACATTAGGCTAAATTATATAGATCTTTGTACAGTGCCTCTTGAAATATGTGGTGCATGTTTATGATTTTTAATAAATCATTTATATTCTGTCCATTGATCCAGAAACTTCCTTGCTATTCTACTATTAAAAGAAAGGGTGGAGGAGGAGAAACTACCTTTAATATTTTAATTTTGGTGAAAAAAAAATATGAGTTTATAGAAAAAAATGTATGGCAAAAGTGTTTGTAAGAACAAGTGAATAGGCACAGGAACTACTAAATAACTCACTCTTTATTTCCTCTGGTTACCTTTCTTTTCTTTACATTTAGTGAGATATACAAGTGTCAATACAGAGAAGCAGCATATAACATGATCACTTTTTTAATTTCCTTTGACAGAAAAGTTGACTGCTTTGTACTTTCCTGTGTATACCAGGCATTCTGAATGTATGTGTCACCCTCAAACAGACATGCTTCTGCAAGGAGATTCTTAAATCACAAAGAAATACATGTACACACATGTACCTCTGTATCTTCAAGCTAATTACTATGGAGACTAAACTGACATCTTAACAGAAAGACTTTGCAAAGATGAAAGTTACAATGACTGTTGAAGCAAACCATTGATTGTTCCTGGTTTGCAGGGTAGAAACTTGTTCAAAATTTTGGAAACAGTTTAATAGAAGAAACAAATCAGGAGAGAGGAGGAATAGAAAGTAATATAGTGCATGAATTGAGAGGAAGAAGCTGAAATTAAGATAAAAAAGAGAGTTCTAAGATCTTGAGGATAAAATTGAAGTTTTGAAGTTGATACATGTGTATGCATACTCGAATGATGAAATCTATCTACTTACCTAATTAGAAAAGTTGGAAGGACGAAAGATTAAAAGAGTAGTAGCAAGGCTAAAAAAAGAGAAAGGAAATAATTTCAGACTTCTTAGTACGAAGCACTTAGTATGCAAAGACATGTTCATCTGTGTATCTCTTTTTGTGGGTCCAACTCTCAGTGAAAAATGTTTACAAAGGAAATGTGTGACGCATATGGTGGTC
This sequence comes from Rynchops niger, assembly GCA_013400035.1. Lineage (NCBI taxonomy): Eukaryota > Metazoa > Chordata > Aves > Charadriiformes > Laridae > Rynchops > Rynchops niger. Next base: position 22,756 of record VXBH01007075.1, on the reverse strand, counting down.
ACATCAATTATTTGTATCCATTTGCATTCCCAGTAGGCAACTTTTTTATATTACTCTTCTTTTTCCAGGAAAAAAAACAAACAAACAAAATTAATAAAACAAACCAAAACAAAATCCTNAAATCCCAATCACTTTCACTAAAATGTGTGCATAAAACTTTACCCAGAAGCAATTTAAAAAGTAAAGCACAATGTATTTCCCACATTCATTACCCGTCCACACTGATGGAAAGAGCAAGAGCCCTGAGGTTTTGCAGGAATCTATGTTTACAGTGTAGATCTGTGTGGCACTATTGCCAAATCATTAAGCCACCTNCTACTTACCTAATTAGAAAAGTTGGAAGGACGAAAGATTAAAAGAGTAGTAGCAAGGCTAAAAAAAGAGAAAGGAAATAATTTCAGACTTCTTAGTACGAAGCACTTAGTATGCAAAGACATGTTCATCTGTGTATCTCTTTTTGTGGGTCCAACTCTCAGTGAAAAATGTTTACAAAGGAAATGTGTGACGCATATGGTGGTCACATCAATTATTTGTATCCATTTGCATTCCCAGTAGGCAACTTTTTTATATTACTCTTCTTTTTCCAGGAAAAAAAACAAACAAACAAAATTAATAAAACAAACCAAAACAAAATCCTTGCTTTTTTATATGATCCTCTGCCAAGACATGGGAGAAACTGGCAATAATGCTGTTCTTAGAGGCTCATAAGTTCAGTGAAGGGGAGCCATACTGTGAGTTGTGAAAATGAATTTACATTTTTTGATACATTTTTAAACATGATGGTTTTAAAAGAGAATTGNGCCAAATCATTAAGCCACCTTCAAACAGAAGTCCTAGCTGAGACAGGTGTTAGCACAGTGGGTACTGAGGAGAATAGAGGAAGTGTTGGATGCTGTAAAAGGCAGATACTTTACAACTCAAATTATGAGCGGACTACTACAGACCTCCCTACGGCTGAGCAATGCTGTTGCCAGCCATTGATTTAACGCTTGCACACACCAACCCTCACTAATTCAAAGAAGCAAGGTCATTTTAATTCACTTTGTCTGTTTTTTCTATTAAAGTAGCGAGTGGTCACGGAAGTCTGAAAGAATGTTAAGTATTGTGATTACATTTTAGCCTATCTGCAACAATAGGAAGACAGATTTCCTAATAGAACAGATGTTACACACAAGTTCTTTGACTTATGAAGCCATTGACATAATTACAACATTGATTAAGTAAGGATTTGTCCATAATACACTAAGTCATGAAAATAAATTAGTTCATTCATTCTTTTTGTGAGCTAAACTCCTGGTCTTTAGAATCAGAGATCCTTCTGTTTGTCATTCTGTTAGACATTTTCTTAAGAATATCTGTGGATATATATGATTTTCAAAGAAGAGACTAATAGTACTCACAGGACTCAGGTTTCACTGTGCATTCCTGTCCAAAGCATTTCTATTCTTATTAAAGCCCCCATCTTCCCCCACAGATATGAGGTAGCAGTCCTTTGGTACATGGAGTCTATATAGACCTAAAGTAATAACTAGGAAAGTGAGTAGGACTAAATGGAGGTAAACTCTTAAAACAATTGGAATGTGCGCTGAAACAAAAAATTTGATGTTCCTTTTTTAATGGCATGAAATCATCAGTAAGGGGAGAAGCAGCACACCATCAGTTCAGATTTCTAAAACGTAACACAGCACTAAAAGGCAACATTATAGGGATTAATCACATACTGGTGATGGCGTGTATGACATAAGAGCACTTTTTTATCTCTAAAATACCTGAGATACGTGTTCTGATTTTCTTCAGATGTGTTTAATTGCATTGTATTATGTCCCAAAAGGGGTGGATTTTTCAGCTGGGCCTATATCCACATCAAGATCAAAGAAGGCTACAAAACTCATTTAGTTTTGGAATTCACATAGAATTTTAACACTGAATTACTAGAAGGCTGAAGGAGAAAGACTATTTCAGTAAACTTCTTTACCTCTTGCCTTTTTTTTCTGTGATTTCAACTCTATAAAATGTATAAAAAAAGGTAGTAAGGATGTTAAACAGGACCAAAGGTATTTGGAGGGGATTATTACAGTATTTTCTGGGTCAGATCCTGCTCTGCTTTGCGTAGTTGCAAATGGTTAGCAGGAACTGGATCACGGAACAGGGAATGTAAGGTTACCTTCAAAGGCAGCAATATGGAAGTGCAGATACCAATCACACGTCATGCTTTGGATTCAGTGCCACAAATACAGTCAGCATTCGTCTTCCTCTGGGCCCCACATTGTTTCTAGATCAGTGCGTATACTTTAGTTTTAGACTGTATTTGCAAGTCTTTAATGTTTTGGGTTTTTTTTTTTTTTCGTAGGATGTGGATAAAAGAGTTAGGACCTGTCCCAGAGGATTTTCATCTTGTAGAGGAGAGCAGCTCCCCTGTAAAGTAGGTAGAGGGATATTACCTGAAATGTTAGAGGGGAGGAGAAAAGATACGTTCCACAAAAATATAACATGAAAATACAACAACAACCCTTGGCACCATAAAAATACAGAGAAAAAAGAATTGTCAAAAAGACCCATCAGTCTAGTTCAGGAACTTGCTTATTTTGGCTGGCAACAGAACAGTAACATAAGGGGTTTTAGCTACATATTTGTATTATCTGAATATGAAAACCACATTCCGGTAGAAAGGGATCTGAACACTTTTTGTAGGATCTTTTTTATTATTCAAGTTGGAAAAATATGTTGAGTCTGTCAGATTGTAATACACAGACTGTTTCTGATATATTAAGGAACAGTAGTTAGCATGACAACACCAAGCAAAATTAATGTTGCCTGTGGAAAACATTTAAGCTTTAAAGAGGGAGCTCAGAAGCAGAGTCCACAAAGGCATTTGTGAAAAGAACTTAATAAAAAAAATCTGATTACAAGACTCTATCAGATGATGTAATTGCTAATAATTGCTAGTTGATGATCTTATTAAAACAGAGATCAGTTAACTCTTCCCAAGGAAGGAGGTATATGGAAACCTCTTCCCCCCAGAACAACTCTGGTCCCCAAACTAATTTGTAAAACCTCAAGTTTGGATACCACGGACTCACACAGACTCAGAAACTGTTACAAGGGGAATTCTGCATCAGAATTTTGATGAAAGCACCTGTAAACTTCAGCAATCACTGTCATAGGAAATTCAATATCAAATTACCAACAGCTTCAACAATTTCTAAACCAAACTGGACAGTACTCTATGAAATTATCTGCAGATAATACACATCTGATCTTAAACTACAGCATATTTCTAGAAAAGGCTTTTCACAGTATGTCTTTTGCCTATTAGAAAACTTTTTAGTTCCTCTCTTGCAGAACCAATGATCTGACCGTCCTTATATTTCTGCAGTCTAGCATACTTAAGCTTCAGTCTTGACAGGATGCTAGTATAATGTAAATAATTGAATATAAGAATGATAAATATTAGAAGCTGAAATATGTTAGTGAAAAATGTCAAACCAGTTTATCCTTTTTTTCTGTTTTATTTTCCATAAAAAATATTGGCACCACCTATCTTCCCCACTTCAAGCCACAACTTTGAGAGTTTGATACAAACCACATACAAACCAAGTGTAATTAGGAAACACACTTTCCACTTACTCAATGAACCACAGTTAGACTACAGATAACAAATCCTTTCTTTCTTCTTGAAAGATTAGAATAGAATGGAATAGAATAGAATAGAATAGAATAGAGTGGAATATTTCTACAAAGGTTGTTGATTATGCCTGAATGCATCTCTATTCATCTTATCCTTACTAGAATTAATTCAGTATTTTCCAACCTACTCATTTTCCACCATCATTTCAAATTTCAAATTTCAGCATACATGAAATCCTTCCCTGCATAGGGATACCTCACATTTAGAAATCGTATTCTTTACCATTCAGCTTGCTAATGAAAATACCAAGTATTATTAGACACATGAAAGATCAAATTTCTTTTTTGGCATCAAACTGTTGTTTACATTCTTCTGTATTATCTTTTTCAACACATTTTACATTTGTTTCAAGGAGGCCATATATTTATTTTTTGTCTGTAAAACATATGGCACAGTGTCAGAATGATTACCAAGCAATAAAGACACATGACATCTACTGCTTCTATGTAGTCTAGAAGGGCTGCCAATTTGTCATGCTCTTAATTCAGTTTTATTCCACCACGTTTTCTTTTAAGTAATTCTCAGTTACTACTATGCATTGCCTGTTGTCTTCTAATTAATTGCAGATAGCTCAAAATTGTGCTACAATTTTTTTTCTAGAAACGAAAGTTAGGCAGAACAGCTGGTAACACTAGTTCTGTCCTTTGTGAGAAAGAAGCTGGCTAGCTGTTCCAAGATTACTTCAGCTAGTTCTTTAAGAAATTTAGGAAGGTGTCCCTAAACCAATATGAACAATATGAAAATTTCTCCAACTGCACTAGAAACTATTCACCTTCACTATTGGTAACACTTACATAAACCTCCTGACTATATGTGAATGTTTTAGCCTATATTTGAATGTTTTAGCTTATATTTGAATGTTTTAGCCTATAAAGAATGGTGACATCCTTAGTAGTACCAAGATAGAGGATTTGAGCCTTATCATCTTCACAGGCATCAGCACTTGTTAGATGTTACCCAAACTTGTCTTGAAATGCAGGGACTACTCTTTTAACTTGTTCAGCTGTAACGACAACTGTCTAACAGCCATGTGACTACCATATATTTGCATGATGTCACACTTTCTATTATTCATGCATCTAGGATTCCAGCAGGTATAGATATATAGAAAGACATATAGAAAGACTGTGGTTTAATCATACTAAAAATATCACAAATGAACCCTTGAGTACAGAACAAGAACCCCTCATCCCCAAAGTCAGTATTGGTCTAAGAATGAAAAATGCTGACAACTCAATGTAACACCTCCCTGCAACACCTCCCTGCTTTACTCCAGTCACTAACATAAGGACCACACGGGCAGTAAAAGAGTGAGTATAGATCATGCTACATTCATTAGGAAGTGTGTGTTGCCAGTTTTAACTATGCTTATTGGCTCTTCTTCTGTAATNTTTTTTTTTTTTTTCCTGTAAGCATCACATCTGGAAAAACAATAATTCTTTTATTAGATTGTTATGATTTTATTTTGGTTAACAATAAATTTTTGACTTGGTGTAGAAAGTGTGTTTCAGGCCCACAAACTGAAAAAGCTGACGTCCAACAAATCAATGGAGAATGCAGGTAACAAGATTAATTTTTGAATTGTTGAGAAAGTGAATACTTTTGGGGAGCAGACTTCTGTAAAAGCCTTTTTTGACCATTAGACTATGGTAATCAAGGACCAAGAATGCTGGTAAAATGTATGTATTCATATCATTCTTCTTTACTGATTAACATATTAAAGCATTCCCAATTCTCCTGTATCTATGAATATATTTCTACAATAATTTCTTAATAGTAAGATTAATCACAGATAATTCATTTTATATGTTGGCATTTCTGATTTTATCTTTACATGTTAATGCTCTTGCTTCAGCTGATAACTGTACTGGAGGTATCACTATGCTGACAGAAGCAGATTTTGGACAGCAGAAATGGATTAATATCACTTCCTGAATACCTGATAGGTCATATGAGAAATAAAGAATAGCTGAGGACAGGCTGTGATCTATTTGAGAAACCTTGCTTGTGTCCTCAAATTTTAGAATTCTCTTAAGTGTTAATGCTAAATGTCACCAAGAGTAGTACTTTATCAGTAGTAACTGATAAAGAGCTAATAGTCTTCTAGAGTAACTTGTAACCTAATCTGCAACTTGAAAGTACATTTTCTCCTTTCCTCTGCACTTTGTAGCTGCAACAGACAATAAAGAGAGAAACTAATTCTGCATTAGTACATTCTGTCCCTCAGAGTTTATAATGCTATTTCTTACTGGCTACTTAATGTTAAGATTGGCAACTTGGCACTTACAGGATGGAGAGAATCACAGCAATGAGACCAAGTAATTTAATTACCCCTTTCATCTCAATAAAAGCACTGTGAAATACAGAACCTGATTCTCATTTCACAGACTTCCACTGATTCTGTCAGAAACATGCATTAGTTGTAACCTAAAATGTTCTGGAAAGATCTATTAAAAATCTTTAGTTCGACTTTAAAGCAGAGCAGTTTTTACAGATTGTGCACTAGTGGCTTAGACAATGTAATTACAGACTGCATTCCCCACTGCCTTTGCTTCTTTGTTACACTTAATATTTTAAATACAGGGTTTTTCATGGTTTTATTTAACTCCTGTGGAAAATTATTGTGTTCATACAAATAAAT
>VXBH01007075.1:0-16012 GCA_013400035.1 Rynchops niger | reverse complement strand
CCAGCGCTTTGTAATAAAATAAAAAAAAAAAAAAGGGAAAAAAGCGAAAATGATAGAGACAAAAATGCTATTATTTAACTGAAAAGGCCCAAACCACACAAATGACAATAGTTAATATTCTGAAATGTCCTTTAAATATTTTTATTAATCTCACGTTCATTAATAAATATGACAGTTCCTTCAAATACTGATATAGGCCTTTCAGAGTCTACTAGTTTTAATTTACAGGTNTCTTTACCCATTTACTGCTACACTATCTGTTCTTCCACAATGTAGAATGGAAAGCACTCATGCTGAGAGGTGGTCTCTTTAATGCAATGCATTCAATGCTGCATGTACTGAAAATGTCTCCCTTTTGTGCGCATGAATGTAAATACAACATTTAACACTTTGTCTGTAGTACCTTTAAAAATCATTTGACTATGGCTAAAATACAGACAAAATACTCCACTGCTACAAAGATATGGCAGAATCTAAAGAATCCCTCCCTGGCAGTGGTGGTCTGTCCCCATTTTGTACTTGCAGCTACATAGAAATAAGACATACAAAAAAGAGTGCCAGAAAGAGGAAAAAGGTGTTTCGGTCCATTTCACTCTCATGAGTGAAATCTGTTTTTTTTTTTTTTCTCCTGTTCAGTTTAAGTCCTCACTTTCTGAATATCAGCAAGTATTTTATTCTTATCCTGCTGAAAGTATTTATTTGTTTCATTTCTTGTTTGTTTGTTTATTATTTTGTCAAGTAGATGGCATCAATTATTTCTACGTTATCTCCATGCTTAAAAATTTCACCTTTTGAAATATGTCTTCTGCTGAGTGATAATATGGTAGCAAAAAACACAGTCCTATGTGAATAAACATACATGCTCACACATGCACAGATACGTTCCTGCAGGTTCAGTGATCTGCACTGAAGACAAGTCTGTGAAACACTTGAGTTTACATCAGTAATCAATAATACTCTTACAAAGAACTCTTCCAATGCTCTCAAGTTTTATAGTTCTATGAAAAAAAGCTTTGATAACTCATATCTTTAAATACAGTCTCATAGATAACCCGAGTCAGCATGAGTGTCTTGTTTTCCCAGCTGCATATTTTCCAGAAGCTGAAGTACTGTACATCATGCATGGACTTTAGCAGCACAGTGAGATCCTCTGATACAACTTTTGATGGTCTAAAGGAACAAAAATCAATTAAATTGCCGTAGGTTACCAGAGTCATATATATCTGTCACCGACAGAAACAAAATTTGCATCTCATCTAGAAATAATTAGCAAACTAACAGCTTCTATAGAATACCAACATCTCAGATCTATTGCATGTTTCCACTGGGAATCACAAGTTGGCCATTCCTTTAGCTTTATCAAAGGTGTCTTTTTGCACACTTTCTATCAGTTAAGGCTTAATATACTAAGAACTACAGTCATGTGACTAGTACCAACCCCTCTGGCACTAGGTTTAATAACTATCATAATTCTAAGTTGCTGAAACCTCCATCAGCCTGGAATGTTCTTGTCCTTTCTCCTTGTTTCTTGTCTGCGTATATTGGCTTGCTTCAATTGGCAACGCAAAACCAAAACACGCATCTGCCGACATGAAAATGGCATGGAGTATTGTTTTAGCACACTAATTTTGTTTTCCCTGCCAGTGCCTTGAAAGCACTAGAAAGTATGTTCGTACCTTCTCTGCTAAAATCTTACACACATATACCTTTAAACATAAAGTACACTGATTAATACAATTTATGTTTTTAAAAAGCGTATTTTTTCACTTCATGCAAATATATATATCTGCTCTGCAACAGGCATTACTTCATAGAAGCTCTGCAAGTAACAAGAAGACTTTGAATTGAATCAGGCAAAGTATTCAGACTGGCAGTTTAGCTTTTGTTTGGGTGAATGAGAAACTTAAAGACAATTAGCACTGAAAGATAATTACCTTACCTAGAGAATTATTGATCTGACAATCCTATCTTTTAAGACCATGCATCATATTTAAAATGAAATGCTTTGTCCAGCACTACAAGCAATCTATTAATGTAAATTATCTAAAAGACATTATTGGTATAAACTTTCCAAGGGCACATATTTACTTAGGTTGTTTTCCCAGAAGACAAGAAGTATTTTGTGTTTATATGAAAACAAAAAGTCAGAAAAGCAAGAGATAAATGAAGATTAAAAGTAAAAGAAACCTTCTAGAAAATGATCATCATCCAAATGAAAAGTTGTTTATTATTTATGCTATTACACAGGTTTATCCATATTCTCTTGGACTTTTTTTGTGGCATCTGATTGTCCCACAGTTATTAATGGATTCAAACTTTTAAATGATACTTTGTGGTAAAGAATCATCACTTCCATTTCCCAGAAAGAAAAACAAAACCAGAAAATTAACTAGACATCTTAGATTTTCAAAAGGGTTTTCTTTCAGTTTTCACACCAACATTTTTAGCATTTTTTTCCAGTGTCTAGCCCATATTGAATATTTAAACACTAAATGTAGGAAAGACTCAAACCCAGGACTCTCTCCTTCTCTTTGCCTGTGGGTGAAGCTTGCCTTAGCCAAAAGGATGCTAATGTATAAGCCTTACTGAGGTTTAGGTAGGAAATAAGCACTGAGTTGTCCAGGTCCAGCAAGATGCATTTGAGAGAAGCAAAGAAGTTGAACTCCAGAAAACAAAAAGCATTTTAAGGTTGGAAATGAAATCTCCAAATCCTAAAGTGTTGTACATACAGCCCTTCTAGTTTAAGATTTTCTTCCTGATGGAAAATCTAGATTTTACTGGAAAAAGGACAGAAATAATTCAAATAATAGAACTTTTGAACTAGTTGATCACTGTCACCCTGTTTATTTAATTTTCATTTTATAGTTGATTTTATTATTTAGTATGTATTCATATTTTCAAAAGATTAATTATATGCATAATATTTATGTTTTTACATTTTTCTTTAGCTTCTAAGAATCCTTATGATGTTTTTCTCTTACAACAGTTGTACTTTATTCATATCAAGAAAAAATGTTCGTATCTCAAGGAAAATTCCTGCGAAATTAACCATATACAGATTACAATGATTGCTATTAGTGAACTTTGATCAAGAATCAGAAATTGCTAGTAGTGTGTATCATGAAATGGCTAAGGAAATGTTCTCTGTTGTTACTTCAGTTAAACATGACTACAATTTATGTACAATATAGTTAATGTGAAAATAAAACATAGCTGTCTGGAATCTGAGAATATTTATAGCATATTATTAATAATGAACAAACAAGCACAGCATGATGGCAAAGTACTGATGGGAGGCTGGAGGCTGTAACAAGTACTTAGGGCTCCTGGCTAAGAGCACAAAGATTTAGAGTTCCATCTGTGCTCTGGAATTCTATTGCAAGTTGCTTACACACACAGAAATGTATATGTATCGTCTTACTGAGGCTGGAAAGTCAAAAGCAACTAAATGCGATACTACTCACATCATGATCTGAGTGGTGCTTGCTACAGACAGAAGTGTCTTCAGTATACTAATTCAAGTACTCCGTGAGACGATCATGCCTTATTCCTTTCATGAAAAACACAGATAGCTTCTCAAGTTCTTACTTCCACCTTAAGGCCTTATGCAGGTGCCATATAGAAATACACGGTTATAGTTGTCTCCTTATTGTCTGTAATAACCTTTATTTCAAGGGAGACTAGTTGGATTTTGTATCAAAAAGAAACCAAACTGATGCTGTTGTGTAATTAAACATGATTTAATCCCTAAAATCAAAATTCTCAAATAAATGACTACTATACAACATATAAATCACAAGCATTTGAAAAACACCAAACCAATCTATAATGACTGCAGCCATTTTTAAATAGTTTTGAAAGTAGAAAAAATAAAGATTATTTTATCACCATGCTGAGGAAGATTTTATTGAAACACAACCCTGTTTTTTGATAGTATAATTAAAGACAGTTATCAGTCAACCTTTGAATTTCAAAGCCTTGCTTATGCCACATTCAGATGCACATTTTTTCCCCTGAGAAATTATAAATGTATTTGTGGTTCAATTTAAGTTGTATTTCCTTTTTTGTGATGATACTGGAAGAAGGAGAAAGGGAAAAAAATCATAGTAAAATGTTCCATTTATAAAAGATAACTGAAATAAGTCTGTTGAAAAAGCATAAAAAATTGAGTCAGTTTCTGAGAAAGCACATTGCTGTGTTTTTATTCAGAGTACCTCTGATTTTTGTTACAAGAGTTGCACATACATTTCACACTAATCAATAGTGCAGTATTGATCTAAATGGTAATATGACCTCCCGTCAATGAGGACAAGTATATCATGGAACCTATATTTGTGTAAGCACACTGTTTTGTTTTGGGATTTTTTTGTTATGCTACCATAAAATGTGGAGTCGAGTATTATTATCTGTAAACCTTGTACTCTATACTGTTGCTATTAAATAAGAGGAGAATTCTCTAAAAATAAACATTACAGAATGCAACCTAAATATGCCATCAAGAAACTGTGCCCTAGAGAAGATCTTCAAAGCTCTGTCTGTGTATAATCAGGCTCTTTGTACCAGACACGGTAGCTTCCTATTAACATTCTTGTGCAGAAAAAGAAAGTTAACAGTTCATTTTCCTTTACATACTGTAGTATTCTTCTTATGATAACTGTTTTGTAAATGAGAACATTTAAAAAACAATTTCCATAATGGATTTATTTGTCAAGCATTTTTGTCAACATTGGTTGACTCATGATCCATGTGATCCACAGACCCCATAAATAATATAAGTTATGCCCCTAGCTCACTGTAATTGCACTGAAAATTGACTCTGCTGTGGCTGTATACGCTATTGCATTCATAATAGAGCAATTCACAATTTTATTCTAGGCAGATCACTTAGAGGGGGGAAGACGAAAGAAATAGCATGTGGAAACAGGCACATTTAAACAGGGACCGAGTTATTCACCAGAGGCTTTACAAGGAAATGGGACAGAATCATGAACAGAATGGAAGTCTGCTGACTCCCACTACCTCCCACTAACCACTACAACATGATGCCTCACACTTTTGATGGATGAGACAGTGCAAGCTATCTTAGTAAGAAATACAACAAGCTGGGATATTATTCCTTCACCCCCTATTACTTAATTAAAAATAGTTTATTCATAATGCATCAAATCCAGGAGATAAATATCTAATGAAAAAGGATTCTTAAAATATACTGAAAAGTCTTTCACGTATTTTAAAGCTCCCTTGTTTTTTAACTTACCTAAAAGTGTTCTCCTGAACACTTGAGATCTGTTGAGATCTGTTATGCTCAGGGGATTAGCTCCATACCTGTACAATGACTCTTAGTAGCATTTTAAGGAATTACCTAATGTAATAGAAGAATATATATCCAAGTTGTCCAAAAAAATGAATGTTCATTAGTTAAGCTAATATTGAAGAAAAAGGCACAAAAATAAATTTAGGTAGGGAAGAGGCGAAAAGGTGAAGAAACATAGATGCGTGAGGAGGAAACTGAGACCTTAACCAAAACAAATGAAAAAGAAGTAAAAAGCAAAGAGACTGAAAGACTACCTGATCAAGGAAGACGTGTAAGAAGTGATAAATAGGATGAACATGAAAAAAAAATAGTGATGTGAAAAATAACTTGAGAACAAGGTTAAGGTTATTTAATACATGGTCATAAACTTTTCAACTTGCTGCTGCTAGATGGCATGATACAAAATTGCTTTACAGCACATGTTTACAGCATTGCTTAATAATACTTGCACAGCAAAAACAATGTTTGCATATAGCCATGGTGTGTGACATTTCTTAGTCCCATACTACCAAAACTTTTTAGTCAGCAGCTTATGCCAGAAGCTGGCATTAGTGATACGTGATTTTGTGTGGTCTAGTTAGAAAACTTGATTATTGAATAAAAGAGGATAAAAATTTCCACTGAAAACAAAGACTACTGAGCAAAGACAAATCAATTTTATTGGAAGGTGGCCTTAAGTAATGGAGGAGAGGAGAATATACATTTTGTTAAGATAATTATACAGCAAACCAGCCTCATGAGCTAAAAAAAAAAAAAAAATCAGAAAACTTTCCATTGAGAAGTTGCACAATACTGCTGTCACTACTTAAGACAGCGCTATTTCATTCCTTTTCTTCTTTTCTCCCAGTATGTCTCTATGCCACTTGTTAGTAACTGGTATTTACAGATCTATCTGTCTCTTAGTAGAACCAGAGGCAAAACAGCAGGAGGGAAAACTTCCCTTGAGATCACAGTCCAAAGAAAAACATTCTAGACAGGTAGAACTTTGTGCCACTTAGCAGCACTATGTATAATTTCTCTTTGCCTTTCAAATGATGAGATCTCTGGCTTTATTAGATGCAGTTAATAGGTGTGCCACTCTTAAAATGGTGGAGCTCTAAGATCTCTTCAAAATTTCCTAGAGATCATCTGCAATACTGTGAACACAAACTGACACCAGATTTCTTTGTTTTCATGAAGCCTTATGAACAGTAAATTTGAAAAGAAGCCCAAATTGNAAAAAAAAAAAAACAAAAAGGAAAACAAAAGCTTACCTCCAGTACTTCTTAAGAACATCTCAGCCTGAATCCAGATCAACAAAGCTACTTTGCCTGTCATTCCTGTCTGACACCACTAAACAGTTTTAAACACATTTGGAAGCAATAAGCATAAGACAGGAACATCTGTTCAAGCTGCCCTCAAATACCTGTCTGAGTCTTAGCAGTTTCTCTACTGCTAAATCATTTTTCAACTTGACTCTCCTTTCCAGGAAGGCAACCCTGGAACAGGACCTAACAGCCTACTTCCTTGTCACCTCTGAGCCACTGCTCATTGATTAAAATGGCCTATATGCTCCTCCTTTCTCCCATCCTCCTTCTCACACAGTCTTTCAAATTACCCTAGGAAAAAAGCCAAGAGAAGCTGAGTGGGTGCAGTGAAGTCTGAAGGAGACTTGAACCTGAAACCCTAAAAGAGGCTTAGCAGGACTAAATTTTCATTACAGCTAGGACAGTTCTGCACTAGAATAAAATAATTCCTGTAAGGATGTCTAGAATTGAATCTCAAAGTTGCTGTTATTCCCTTACATATTGCACTATGGTTAATCCACTTGCTCTGGAGGGACCATGTTGGAGACACCTCAGCAACTTTCCTGTTTGGAAGTTCCCATTTCTGCCACGAGTTTGTCTTGAAAGGGAAGAATGTATGTAGATAAAGAAGGTGACACTGCAAACGTTGCCAACACTGTGAGCAGGGACAAAAGGATGACATATATAAACAATATAGTGTAAATTTAAAATCTGGAGTTTTGAAAGCCAGCTTATCCACAGTATAGCCTGTAAAAACAGAACTTAAAGGCAGCAAAACGTAGGCTTAAGGTTGCAAATCCAAATGTGCTTAAATTCTTACTTTTTTGCACATTTGTCCATTTACAAGTATATGTTTCTTTATATCTTTCAGATTAGCTCTAGAGTGTTAAATACGGAAAGTCAGGTAAGATTAAGCTACACAAAAAACTTTTTAATCCACAGAAAGAATGCAGAGACAAAAATAATTTCTGCTTAGATATGTCTTGTCTCCTCTGTATATCTCTTCTTCAAATCAGTGTTCTAGTCTACAGTATTTGGAGGAGTTTGAAAATATTTTAAATCCAAGGGCAAGAACAACAGAATAAAATATTGACTGTTGAGAAGATGTAAACAAGTAAGTAGATCTAGTTTTATAACAGTCTCCATATTATGAATATCAGAGAGTGGTTTAGATGTGATTCAGCCAGGTTTCCACAGTCAGAGGATGGTACAGGCACACAAAATTTTTCTGTAACAGTAAGAAGGCCATGAAAGAAATCCTGAAATAGCACTATTAATTCTGAAGATTTCACAAAGAGGAAGAAAGGAATTTTGCTTAAATCCCAAACTACCATTGATTCTCGCTGATGACAGATCCAGGCAGCAGAAACAGAGCCTTATGTCTGCATTGCACTTTTATCCACAATTTAGATCCAGAATGCGAGGGCACCAAAAATCCTCCCCACTTTTCCAGTGACATTGAATGAGAGTCTGAGATACTGAGTAGCTTGCAAAATCAGGCTACTAAATGTCATCATGGGTTAAGATAACAGTTGAAACCACATGCCGAGTGGTGTTTCCTCTTCTCTGCCCTCACTCTGCCCTCAATCTCAGTTTTAGTTTAATTCACAGGCAAATTATCTGCATTAAATAAATGTGCAATAAGAGTCTCAAGAAGGGACCGTGTCAGTCTTCTAAGAGCCAAGGCACTGCTATTTCCATGGGTGTGATTTACTTCCAGGTGTCATGAAACAGATTTCCAGAAACCTATTTTGGTAGGAAGCTTCTGGATGAGAATTTGAGAACAGAGTTGTTGCTGCTGCTGGCCCAGCTGCTTGCCCTTGCATATACTCTCGTGAACCACAGGAGGCTCACAAGTGTAGGCTTTGCAGCCAATGATCCACAGACAGATTGTTGGCGTTTTTGCAGCTGCAAGGCAGAGGGACCACATGTAGTTAGGTTATTGTGTGAAGGTTATCGCTATTTAGGCATATACACGATATTCAGACTGAGAAGAATTTTCCTGCTATTTGCTTTGTGCGCGAGTACGCTTCCTCACAGACTCACTCAAAACATATAGATTTCAGACAGACTCTGATGTCTGTAAACCCTAGCTTCCTCCTGGATCTTTTCCAGACTGCTATTGTTTAGAAATTGAATGCCTCATATGTTGACCACAAAGGAGAAGACCGAAAGCCTGAAGTTATATTGCACAGATCCAACTAATAAGCGGAGAATAATGCTGTGTGTTAAAGCCACTTGCAATCATATAAAACATTTCCTTGTTCTATTTACATCTGATACTTGGGAACCAAGAGATTAAGTGTTATTATCTACAGAACCTTTGTGCCATAGCCACTGACAGAGGGTCACCTATCTTTACAGCTTAGGTGAAATCTTAGTGAATGACAGAATTTATAGAGATGACAAAACTGCTACTCACTTACTCTGGACCAATGTTGTGCCTTCATCTGTGGACTGAAACATCATTACTACAGAATAGCAATAAAGATGCTCATGTCAGAAGATGATTGAAAGTCAAAATACTCAACTTGTTGATTAAATACATTTCTTAGAAAAGTAATAATGTGTTTGAACTGTACAGTGATGGGTCATGGAAACCTATTGATGTGCTTGACCTGCAGTTTTGTCTTCATTTGTAATTTAACTACAAAGAGAAATATTCTTAGAAAGATTTAATCTCAAAGTATGGGAATGTAGATGTTAATCTTACTCTAACTTTTTGTTTAGAGAACCTAGAGAAAGTGCTCTTATTTCCATGATACTTTTGTAGTCTCAATCGTGTAATTTTCAGAACCTTTGTTGTTATATTTTGTGTTACCAGACAATATCAGGAACAGGAGAAAAGTGTATGAAATCAGACTTGCACTCAGGTATTGATTAGTGTCTTAGTTATCCACCAAGGATTTAGCACGCTGACTGATGGAAAATGAGATACAATTGCTTGATATTGATTGTAATAGGCTTTGCATCAACTTGTAATATCAGATGGATGTGGGGGTTTGGGACAAATAGTAAGTTATGGCTTTGTCTGAACAATATGACATGTGTCCCTCAGCTACTGATGAGGGGTTTCAAGAACATATGTTTGTAATAAAGGTTTAAAATAATACCAAAATTTTACCATATGAATTTGAGTGTATGTTGAGTGATTTTCCACTTCTTTCCATGTTTTGTTAGTATCTGACTACATGCATCTATTTAGTACATCTACTAATAATTTGATGTACCTCAAGCTACACTTCTATGAGTGTACATGCATACATCATGTAATAGTATGTTTGCACGTTCATGATTTTATATGTGTTTACAATTACTGTACATTATATACATATTGTAATTCAGTAGTGCATGCGTATATCTTCAGTCCTGTTTGCTATACACATAACAGTGAATAATTGAAAAAACAAGAAAATCCAGATTGATCAATCAATCTCTCTGTCAGAAAACTACAACAAATAAAATGGAATAAAATTGTATATAAATCAAAAAGGAAGAAAGAAAAGGTTAAATAAATGTATGGCCCAAACCTTTAAAACCCTTCCCCATCCAGTCCATACTAGATCACTTTTCAAAGTGTTCATTAAACTATTTCTGTAAAGAGAAAAACTCTTACATGTGTGTTGCAGTTAGTAATTTAAGATGTATGAAGAGCAAGTGGTCTAAATTACACCAACTATAACAGTTCCATATTATCCTGTTTTTGAAGTGTATCAAATTTTTTAAATAACATAAAAGTGTTTTCACTCATTCTACAAGCCCTCCAGTTAGTTCAAATACCTAATTTCAAAGAACCTTACAGAATATAGTCTGCCTTTCTGCAAAATATATTCCATAGCATGCCTTTTGGACAGGATTTATGTCAGCCACACAATTTTATCAAGCAGAACTGCAGGCAAGAGTATTTGTGCTGACATAAATACCACAAAGATTTTATTATGATGTGAGTCAAGGAAACGTATTTTCACATTTCTTTTAAGTTTAAAATACAAGCTTCACTTAGAATTAAAAATAACACAAAAAAGAGATTAATTTCAAATGAATGCACGTATCTATACATGTATGTGTGTCAGTATGCAGTTTACAAGGAAAGTTTGTGCAGAAAATTTGGAAGTCTCTATTGATGCTAAAATACTCACTCAGTTTGCCTGTAGATAATCTACAGTATCCAGACTACACAGACTTCATATACCTCAGTTTCCTCATCTCTAGGAATCTAGACTTCCTTATACAATGTTGTGAAGTTGATTAAGCACTTGTGACCTTCTGATAAGTGTAATCATTTTTAAAAGATAAATATTTATATCTGACAGGCCCATGCTTTTTCTTTAGCTAGAAGAATAATATCAGAATTAAGTTAATAATGTAATAGTAAAAATATGTTTATTAGAAATCTGTTCAAGTAGATTTAAAGTGAAACAGTTTTTCTACAAGTGGATGTGAAGTATATTTCAAAGCAGGAAGTCCACAGTGAATGGCATAAAAAGGATTACATATTTTAAGACTTGAAAAAGATATAACATTTGCAACAAGCACCCTCTGAGGCAAGGACCTCTTTTTAGTGAATGTGAGTGGGAAAGATACTATGTAGATTGCTTTTTCTGCAATTTTCAGCTTCTGTATTTTATACTGTGCAACTCATTTGTAACCAGTCAGAACTACTGTTTGAGACAAAAATAGGCCAGGTATGCTGCTGGTCTATTCTAATGTAGCAATGTCTATGTTGCTATGAAATGAAGAAAGCAAAGAAAATCTTCAAGATACACTGAAACATAACTTACATTGATGAAAATGTAACTAGAAAGTCAGTAAACTATTCATGAGGAGAACAAAAATGGAGTGAAGGTATTTTAAAATAACCGCTTGTGTGACTTTGAAACAAAGAACCAACAATAATAATCATATTTTCCTTTACGTCACTGGATGACTAACTGCATGAGGCCAAATAGCCAAACCAAATTGCACAACCACAATGAGACTGGTGAAGTAAGCAGAATACTCTCCCTCGTTCTTTGACTACAAACATCATTACATCTTCTTTCTGAAAGACTTCTGGTGATTTTACAGGATTTTGATTGCTGACCCTTTCTTTTCCCAGCAACTGTTACTCAAAGTGTTTAGACAAACACCCTTTTTAAGGCACATGGTTTAATCAAAATTATAGCCTAAATGGTCAGATTTTATTTTTTTTCACAACTCCCAATTAAAGTACTTTTTAAACATCCTTTGTTAGTAACTTACTAGGTGAGATGTCCCAAATTACTCTACTAATCCTACTTCTCATGGATGGCATGGCCACAGGGATGATACATCAAAGGTCTGTATTCTGAAACTATTAGAATTCATTATGTTTAGCTAAATCAGATCAGTTATGCAGTTTAGATGAAAGAGAGATCCCTCCATTATGTCAGAGACATAAAATTAGAAAAAGTGAACTACTACTGTCTTCAAAACGGACAGAATCTCTAAGTTTACAGGGGTTGCAGAGCATGTTCCTGCAGCTGTTGAGTCTGACTGTTCTTGGATTCAAAAGCTTATTTTGAACTGTTGGTGTTCTTGAGCCCTGGTCTACAAAGGAATCTATATTTTGGATGCTCAGAAATTAGTTTACCAAATCTTTAAACAAGAAGTATGCCACTAGCTTTTTACAAACTCTGTAAAAATTTACTAGTCTTACCATCTTTTTACACTAAGGAAAGAGCTATTTCCTCTTTTGTGATAGGGAACCAGACCTTTTTCTCCCTCCAAAAACATTGGCCAATTCCTTACATCTGTCTCTTTAGCCTTATTCAAGTAATTTTAGTGCTATGTCACTCTCCTTCCTTCATTTTCCCCTAGAACTCAGTCAACAAAAATCATACGAAATGAAAGCCTATCTTGTTCAGAAGGAGGCCTCTCTACCACTGAGAAGAGTCTGGTTGTGACACTGCTACCTGATTCTACCTGATTCTTTTTAAGAGAGCGTATGGCTCTCATTTTCGTCTCTGAAAGAAATCTGTTCCTCTGTATACAAATCACATGCTATTNAAAAAAAAAAAAAAACATGAAAAAATATCTATAAGCTAGAGCATTTATATGGAAAGACTGCCCAAAACAGTCAGAAAAAAGAAGATGCTCCCCTGTTCGAGGTGAAAATACTACTCATGGAGAACACCACCCTCTCAGTTTTGTAAACAGTACTCCCTATTATTGAAACACAGTAAAATTGATTACAAGAAATTACAACAATGCTCACTATAATCAATGCTCTCTGCCATGAGCTTATGTATTTTCAGAGCCACATCGTCTCTTTGATGTTCATAAATCCCTTCCAAATATTTTGCCATTTTGTATAAATTATTTATCAATTTATTCTAGCTCTTTGACACTACCTCACATTAATACTGCAACATTTCAACTCCACAACCAACCTCCGTGTTAGTTTATTTGCAGATTTTGCAGTCATTCATATATAACTTTAGGACCTTGAATTTTGTGGAGTTATTCAAGGGATGGTTATTTCAAAATCCCTTCTGTCAGAAATGAAGATTGAAGCTGAATGAGCAGTGGTGTCAAGCTGCTGTTACATCTTGTGAGGGTACCACACTTGGAATAACTTGCCACCAATTTTATTCTCCACCATATAAGTTGCATTACAAACTGGTTAGCAACAACTATTGAAATAATTCTTAGATGTATGTTCCCAGAATAAACAACTTTGTAGAAGCTGGGGACTGTATTTTNTTTTAACACCTATGCATATATTTTCTGAATATTTTCTAAATTAAAACTAAATGAGCACTTTATTTCTTCTCTGCTATTGAAAAAATCCTTGTGTGCCAAATTCCATCACTATCTGCTCTTCTTTTTGAGAAGAAAGAAGAAGAAAGGGAATGCCCACAACTAAAACACCTTGAAAACTGTAGATTAAGAACAATATGGTTTGTTTTGTTTTAAGGCATCCATTTATTTGTATGCATTTTGTTGAGAAATTCTAAGTGAAGTTGGACAGATAATTGTTGAATTTTAAAATTTTCTAAAAAGATACTAAATTTGTAATCTGGGTGTAAAAAATACATAGCCTAGAAACTTGTAAGTGCCATGGTGGATGGTAGGTTGGAGGAAGTTTATCATTTGCATTTCCTGCCTAACACTCACATCAGACACACAAAAAGTAAAATATTCCAGTGTTCTGAAAAGCTAAGCAAACAAGGGCCTGAATGTCTTATGATCATTAGAAATCCATTGGCATTCCTCACAAGACTAAGCCAGGTTAGATCTGGAAAAGGGCCAACGTAGTTAATTTCATTCTGTTCACATAAGTTACTCCTGCACTCGCATGTTTTGTATTTTTTTGTTGTTATTTTGTGCGTTGATTTTTTAAATTATGTATTTTTTTATGACTGGCTGATGTGCAAAGTGTATTTAAATAGTCACCATTCCATTCTCCATAGAAAGTACCTCATAGATTAATACTTTTTGGGAAAACTTTCCAACCAAACATATTGTACAAATGTAATGTATTTCTTTAAGTGGGAAATGAATGAGGTATATTTTCAGCCAAGCAGAAAGAAAGGCAATGAGTGAGGTCATGCAATTAGGACATAATTTTATTAACTCATTAAGGAATTTCACATCAATAAATCATATAGCCCAGGTAGTTATTTCTTTCTTAATAATTTCACCTGGTGAGAGCTGCTATCAGCCTTTGTCAAGACTCCACTGCCATCCTACTCTTTCAGTGGTTAAAGACACAGAGACAGATCTACTGCTTCCTCTACTGTGTCTTTGTCTCTGATTTCTGCTCATCAGCTCTCATTCTCTTTTCATTATGGATTTGTTGTCTCCCAAGGCTATTATGAAGGTAAATCCAACAGGTAAACGGACAAGTTCTACCCACAGTTCAGTGTCTGCAGTGAATACCTACCACTGGCTAACGACTGAATGCAATCCAGCCCTTGCAAACTATTGGAGAGCAAAGATTCCCTCCTAGTCTCCAGAAAGACTGCTGGAAAAGCTGGGTCCTGCTCTGATGTCAGTAATCAATCACAAGGCTGAATCCCCTGGCTAGGAATTCGTCTTTCCTCCTCCAAGGGCTTCAAAGGTAGGTAATGGACTTGAACCTTGGCAGTTAAGATATTTATCTGTTGTACTATCTCATCTCTCACTCTTTTTAATATGAAGAGATTCAGAAAGAAGCTTGACAGGCCAGACTTTTTACCTTTTCTTACCAGAGGAAGTTTCATAAATATGCTACATTAAATATGATTGTTCTCCATTGAGTTATAATGGATCTGCAATTAAAAACGTAAGTTCATCTTCCTGGAATCATAAATACTTACTTGTTTCATGGCCTGACCCACCTCAATAAGAACACAAATAGGATCTTTAGTTCTTAGCTTTCTTTTGTGTTCACTTTTTATAATTATAACGTAATAATTGTGTATCAATATGGATTTCACAGCAGTTAGCATATAAAGTTTAGGAAAATCTCCAAGACTGTCCAGTGGCAAAGGGCTGGCTTAAACACTTTTCGTTCCAGTAAACCACTAGTAATGTGATGTCTTTTTACAACTATATTTTGAAAAGAAGATGAAGAGGCAATTTTCTATGTGGGCAAATTAACGAATCAATGCTATCAGGATAGGGAAAAAACTCTGTTTAAACCCCTCTGGTTTTTTACTGAAAGGTACTGTTGGAGTTCAGATGTAAGGTAGACATATAGTAGATCAGCAGATGCAAGGGTGAATGGTTAGAGGCACAGTCAAGAATGCTTCTAGGTTTAACCAGCATCTATGAGGAGCTTTCCTATTTCTATTCAAGGGATGGACTTTCCAAGTCCTTTCTTTCCGATTCAGAGAGGTCTATTTTTGCTCTTTGCATTCCCACTAAAATACTGGTAGCCTCTGCATATTGTGCATAAGCCAGAGATGAGATCATCTAGTAGGTATTCAGACCGAAGCCTATGGTGATGTAAGGTCATCAGGATATAGGTTCAAACTGGAATGGAGCTTCTACTGCCAGAGATACCAAAACAGCATCCAACATTTTTCTATAAGTAACTATAGAAAAGACAGTGATGCAATGATAAGAAAGCTGCTTACAAAGCCAGTATGTTCAAATATCCAGGCTGCTGGCATTATTCCTTTGAATGCGCATTTTATAATACATAATATGCCTAGTTTCCCAAGGGAATGAGATATGTGTATTCATAATATTTGTCTGTCTGTTTGTTTAGCCATGTCTTATGACAGCTTTGTAATATGCTGTTTAATTTCAGTCATATATGATGAAGGGATGAAAAGTTTAAGAATGTCAGGTTCCTACATGCTTCACAAACAGTCATGTACCAGAATCTGATCCTACTACCGTCTCCCTGGATGAAAAAGGCTGAAGTATGAGTTTAGTGTGTAATAGACATGAAGCAACTGAC
>VXBH01007074.1:288162-308453 GCA_013400035.1 Rynchops niger | reverse complement strand
TGCAGAAAAATGACTTGCAGAAGTCATATCGAGAAGCTCAACATGAGCTGGCAATGTGCACTCACAGCCCAGAAAGCCAACCGTATCCTGGGCTGCATCAAAAGAAGAGTGACCAGTAGGTCCATGGAGGTGATTCTGCCCCTCTACTCTGCTCTCGTGAGGCCCCACCTGGAGTACTGCATCCAGCTTTGGAGCCCCCAACATAAGAAGGACATCAACCTGTTGCAGCAAGTCCAGAGGAGGACCATGATGATAATCAGCAGGCTGAAGCACCACTCCTATCAGGACAGGCTGAGAGAGTTGAGGTTGTTCAGCCTGGAGAAGAGAAGGCTCTGAGAAGACCTTATAGCAACCTTCCAGTACCTAAAGGGGGCCTATAAGAAAGCTGGAGAGGGACTTTTTACAAGGATATGTAGCGATAGGACAGAGGGTAATGGCTTTAAACTGGAAGAAGGTAGATTTAGATTAGATATTAGGAAGAAATTATTCACTATGAGGGTGGTGAGACACTGGAACAGGTTGCCCAGAGAAGTTGTGGATGCCCCATCCCTGAAAGTGTTCAAGGCCAGGCTGGATGGGGCTTTGAGCAGCCTGGTCTAGTGGGAGGTGTCCCTGCCCATGACAGGGGGGTTGGAACTAGGTGATCTTTAAGGTCCCTTTCAACCTAAACCATTCTGTGATTCTATATATGCATTTGCAAAGGTTGAAGTTTGAAATGAGAATATCTATTATTCAGTCTAAATTGAATCACACAAAGCATCACACTTGTTATGTATCTCTAGATTTTTCCTTTCCATCTAGATGTTTTAAAGTGTCCTTTCACGTTGAAGATCCAGGAGACATAACTACTTCTAGAAAAAAGGCCTATGCTTCAAAATCAAACAGGTATAAAGCCTGATCTATGCCTGAGGATCTGCAGAAATCTGGAGAGAACTGACTTTCCCAGGTGAGTGCCCCTCATGAGCACCTCTTGGGATGCAGGTGCACAGCCCCCCGCTGTCACTGCATTTACATCCTGCTGTCCCATATAAGAAAGAAATCCAGCATAAGAGGTGGAAGAGACGAGTGATATGCTACAACAGTTCCTTTAGGCTGGGCATCCACCCTACCAGGATGACAGGGCAGTCAGAAAAGTGTACTTGTGCTGTCGTTTTGACATGGCTTTAGAGACTTCATAGTAGAGCAGGCGAATGTCCTGGTAACTGAACTGTCCTTCCTGTGGTTTCTGCAGCAAAAGTGATAGAGAGTAACTATTCCTCTGGCTTTCACCTCAGACCTTGCAGGCAGTGGAGGTGGAGTCAGAATGGCATTCAAAACTAAAAAGTAAAAACGGAACTAGGTCTAATAGGCTGAAAGGAAGTAATTGGGTGTTTCACAGTGAAAGCTAAGATGGTGGCTGGAAATGGACTGGAGAAGGAAGAGAAAATATTGCTTTTCTTTCAGTTGAACAGTTACCGTTTATCAGAATGCACACTTACTTTTCAAAAGAATTTGTTATCACTTTACATCCAACTTTGTGTTGTCTGTCACTGGGGGAGAGATACAGGCAGATGCAGATATTCTGATTGAAAATGTAAGTCTCCTACATTAATAGCTATAGTATTTGGCTTTGTTGGGGATGGCCATTAATCTTCTGTACCCAATAAAATTTAAAACAATAATCAGATATCATGTGTTTATAATCCCGCATACCTCAAAACTATTTCCAGTTTTAGGTTTTGTCATTATTTAATTTAATGGCATACATTATGGCCAAAACAGACAGAAACTTATTCACAGTGACAGATACAACCCTTCAGTTACCCAAGTAATATGCGCTCAACCATTTGCTCCTGCAGATCCTATAAATCACATATGTGAACAATGTAGATTTTATTATTAGACAAAAAGTGTTATAGGGATGAATGATTAGCATTAAGAATATTTAGCTAGGTGTTTAGACTAACCTTGCTATCCATGTGCTCCAGTTTATTATAGCAAAATTATTTAGATATTTATTAGAAGATTTCTGCTTGTGATATGATTGTTTGAAGCAATAGAAAGGGTTGCTGGAAAGTTGAGTAATACTTTTTACAAGAGATAGCCTTTGTGAAAATATTTCTCCTTTACTGCATTGGTTCACTATAATATACTTAGTAATTTTATTAAAATCATATGATTATGAATAGTTGATAATTTTGCCTGCAATCCAGGTCTAATAAAACTACTTGGTCATTAAAAATTTTTTAATGATAATTCTTAGAGAAAGGATACTATATAAAAACATAAGTGGTTGGTTGAATTACGTTTTTTTCTGTGAAAAAGAAAGAAAAAGAGATAAAAAAGATAAAAATATATTACAAGATTTATATTTTTTCAGGGAAAATCCAAGTCATCTCATTGTAATTAACCTCACAATGTGTCTTTTCAATAAACAGTTATGTTTCAATTTGGAGTACACAGAGAAAATCTATTGCATAATATTTCAGCTCAGAATTCAAAATTGAGAAGGATATATTTTCTGAACAGTAACACTTCAAACTCTATTACATTTTGCTTTGTAAGCTTTTTATGACTTTTCCAAAGGAACATAGTTATTATACAGAATCATATAATAGTTTGGGTTGGAAGGGACCTTTAAAGGTCATCTAGTCCAACCCCCTGCAATGAGCAGGGACATCTTCAACTACATCAGATTGCTCAGAGCCCTGTTCATCCTGACCTTGAATCATCTTCCACGTCTCTGGGCAACCTGTGCCAGGGTTTCACCACCCTCATTACAATCAGGTGTGCACCAAAAAAAGAAACTCCTACACAACTGAACTGCTTACATGAGTTTTCTTAATTTCTGCTTAAGCCAGGTGGGTTTTGTTTGTTTGTTTTTGCTTTGTTTTGTTATAGTTTTGTTTTTTCTTTCTTTTGTTGTAGTGGTTGTTTGGTTTTTTTTGTTTGTTGTGTTTTTTTTTTTTTTTTTTTTTTTTTTTTTCTTTTTTTCTTTTATAACCCTATTGAAGCTAAGGGAATACTCCATAGGAGAAAGTGGCTTTGCAATAGTCCAGGCTCCCATCATCTATTTGTGAGTCAGCCGATCCTTGCTTTATAGTAAAACATTCAGTCACCTCCCCCCCAAAGCTTTGGCAAGTCACGTTTTATTTCAGTGTAAATAGTGATGTTATTGAGCAGCAAATAATCACTATGACCCCTATGAAACCTGAAAGTCAGTAATTTCTCATAGGAAGGCTGATTGATGTGTTCTCTTTTCTGCTTCCAGAAAAGGTGGCCATGGTTCCCCCTTCCACACACACACACACACACACACACACACTTATTTCTATGCTACACCTCCTTTTAGAATTAAAAGACTACAATATTAAAGTTTTAAAGATTTAACTAAAAATTGAATGAAAGAATTTGTCATGGAAGTAAGAGAAATGCGAAGGTTTTGAGAGGGTGAATAGACTGGTCTGGTGAAAGTGAAGGAGGTAACACCGGTACGGGAGACACTTTGGACTGAAAGATGAAGAAAGGTGGCTGTGGGCTGGGAAATGTGAAGCGCCTGTAGGACAAAGCAGGTCAGGGGTAAGACTTCAGGAGTGGAAGAGATGATATAACTGGAGAGCAAGAAACTGAATCATAGACTGGCTTAGGTTGTAAGTGACTTACAGTCCCACCCTGTGTTAGGGTTGGTGTTAGGTCAAGTTGCTCAGGGCTTCTTTGGTCAGGAAGCATTGAATCTGTGCACTTCTAACCTGGACCTGTTGTGGGGCAAATACGTGAAGCCTCTTCTCCCCTGCAAGGGAGCATAATTCTTCACTTACTCTTCAGCATCCCAACAGGTGTGAGCGCTTAGCACTGCTCTGCCCCTAGCCTCATGTTGTGTCTTTTGCTAGAAGAAACAAACACCTTTAGTTAGGATGTCACAGGTGGGTTTTGTCATAAAAAGAATACCCAAACAAACCCCAAACCAAAATGATGCACTAGACTTTGCTGGTATAATTTCTAATCTTTCTAAGAAAAAGTATTAAATCTCCTAAAGCGAATTGTGTTTAAATAAAAGGTCTGACTTCCATTTTTTGAAAACTACTAAAGTAGAGGTGATGAGGTTGTAACAGCTGTCAGAAGACTGAACTACACTAAAGACTCACAGAGTGTATGAAATAGCAACAGAGACTGAAAGAGTCATGGTGAAGCTTACAGATACACAAGGCAAGCAATTTCCTGATTATCCTGGAAAGATAAGAAAACACCTGCTGCTTGCTAAAGTCGACTACATATCAGCATTACAGAAAAAAAAAAATAAATTAGTATTTAAAAAGACTTTCCTCATCTGCTTGTATTTCTTTTATTTTATGATGCACATCCCTATCATTTTCACATAAGAAGCTCGTACCACAAGGCAATTTGATACATACCATTTTGCATAAAGAATGATACAAATAAAGATTACTTAAATTTACTATTCTGAGAAAAGGAGGCTTTTAAAATTCTGATTTGAATAAGCTCCTCTATATGGAACCATTTAAACTCTCCCATCTCCCCCTTTTGGAGATAGCATGCTACTTTTAGCATAACTTGAATGAAGAGTGTGCTTATGGACTTGTCTTTTAAATGGCAAAATTTGAAGAGAACAGAAAAAAGAGGTTAAGGACATTTGCAGGCTGTACTTTGATACACAGTCTTATCTCAAGTCATGCTTTTGTCCATGAATCCCAGTGCTGCTGGGAACTCTTTTAGAACATAGGTCCGTAT
The DNA here is from genome assembly GCA_013400035.1 of Rynchops niger. Taxonomy (NCBI): domain Eukaryota; kingdom Metazoa; phylum Chordata; class Aves; order Charadriiformes; family Laridae; genus Rynchops; species Rynchops niger. The sequence goes on along the minus strand of VXBH01007074.1, from coordinate 303,725 downwards.
CTCATGGGTGAAGAAGGATATCAGCATTTGGTCAGTGTTCAAGAAGTGTGAAAATATTGTACTTTAATATGCTAAAAGCAGAAAAATGTAGTAAAAAAGGATAAACTTGCATGAGTACAAACTGCAAATGCCTTTTGACCTTGAATACTAGTAGTTTTCTGTGAATGGCATTTTTACGAACCTGTCTAGCCCAACCCCATGGGGCTGATTTTATATTTTGATTTCTTATTCCTTTTTCTTTAACTTGATTGATAGCACATGTGAATTGGGCAGTCTCTGATATATCTTTCTATTCTAATTGAGCCTCCTGAAAGCCATCCAGATAAAGGTTCAGTGTTTTAGAGCCGGAGGGCTGCATTCTGCTCTGTTTGCGGAAGACGGTATTTTGTGAATATGTGCATCTGTGATAACATGTGTCAATCATTTGTGGCTCTTCTTCTGAAAGCCGTTGTGAATGTTTGAGAGATAGCTGCCACATCCAAAGTGGAACCTCAGACACTAGTCAAGAGAATCACAGGGTATGAGGTTGAATTAAAGATTTCCTTAAGAATTTCTTTTCTTCTATCAAATCACTTTTTAAAGTTTGTTCATCAAAATGTTTCATCAGAAAGGTAAAACTTTTTTTGGTTACTACTGTTCATATACATATTTTTTTTAGATATGAATTCATATATATACAGAATTTTATCTGCGCTTTTCAATTTTAGTTTTTATCCATGGAATTTGAAATTACACTCATTTTAAGAAAGGTGAAAAATTATCACTTAACTAATGAACAATCTTGAATCACACTGGTATTTAGTAGTGTTCGTGGCTTTTACAGTGGGAGTAATATGATGAAAACAAGGACCCCTAATTGGTAAATTTAGATAGGGAAGTGTACTCGGTGTCGGTACCCAGACGGCGGGGGCTGTGGGGACGGCCTCTGTGAAGAGAGCCCATTAGCGATGCGGGTGACACCTATGTGATAACATATTGAAAAGGGGTAAAAACAGCTGTGCAGCAGCTCTAAGAGAGGAGTGAGAAAATGTGAAACAGCCACAGAGATATCAAAGCCAGAGAAGAAGGGGAGGAGGTCCTCCAGGCTCTAGAGCAGAGACTCTCCTGCAGGCCAGGGAGAGACCATGGTGGAGCAGGTTTATCCTGAAAAACTGCAGCTCGTGGAAGGACCAATGCTGGAGTAGAGGGAAAGTGTGAGAGGGAGGAAGCATCAAAGAAGAGCTGTAACGGACTGACCACAACCCATATTCCCCATCCCCCTGCAGTGCTCAAGAGGGGAAGAGATGGAAGAGTCAGGAATGGAGGTGTGAAGTTGAGTCTGGGAAGAAGAAGGGAGAGGGGAGAGTATTGTTTTAATTTTTGGGGTTTTTTTTGTTTGTTTCTTGCTACCCAAATCTATGTTAGCTGGCAACAAATTAATTTTCACTCAGTCTTTATCTCAACTTATGAACTTTTTCATCTTGTTTTTTCCCCTGTCATGTTGGTGTGGAAGAGTGAGAGAGTGGCTAGGTGGGCATCTGGCAGCTGGTCAATGTCAATTTACCAAAGGAAGTAATGTTTTCAAGTTTGTCTTCTAATGTTCCTGTAACTGTTGTTCTTTAATCCCGGGGGACAGCTAAGCTCCACACAGCCGCTTGCTCACTCTCCCCCACCGGCACGGGGGAGAGAATCAGAAGGGTAAGAGTTTAACATGTAAAGCAAAAGCTGTGCACACAAGCACAGCGAAATAAAGAATGCATTCACTGCTTTCCATGGTCTGACAGGTGCTCAGCCATCTCCAGAGAAGCAGGGCTCCATCGTGTGTAACTGTTACTTGGGAAGTCAAATGCTATAACTCCAAACACTGCCCCTCCCTCCTTCTTCCCCCAGCTTTTATTGCTAAGCATGACGTTGTATGGTATGGGAGATCCCTTTGGCCAGTTGGGGTCAGCTGTCCTGTCTCTGTCCTCTCCCAACTTTTTGTGAACTCCTGGCTTACTCATTGGTGGGGCAGTGTGAGAAGCAGAAAAGATCTTGACACTGTGTAGGCACTGCTCAGCAATGATAAAACATCCCTGTCTTAACAGCACTGTTTCCAGCACAAATCCAAAATATTTGGATCCATACCAGCTACTATGAAGAAAATTAACTCTATCTTAGCTAATAAGCATAATCATAAAATAGCAGAAAATAATTCGCCTATAAATTTAGATAATTAACAAATTTACACAACCTAAATGATTATTTAATGGAGACTGCATGAGATTCAAAGTTTTTTTTCTGGATTCTCTTGGGCATATTGATAAATCACACAAGTAGTTTTATTTCCTGTAATTTCCTTCAATGCATGCAGTGTAAGCCTCAGTTTTGACTCTTTTGGTGATTGAAAACTACACTTGTCCTCATGGGTAAGTACTTCTTTCTCCCTCCTTCCCCACAAGGTTATTGGAACTAATGTTAAATCTAAGAATGGGAGTCATTGGTTATAAGTTGAGGACTTACCCCTAATGCATTATTTTACATGCAAAGTTATCTTAATTTTCTTATTCATGCCAGCAAGCAGAATAATGAAAGTAACAGAATCTTTTACTGTAGCTGTTATAAAAACTGCTAGCTGTTAAGTTAGTCAAAATAGAGAACAATTTTAAACTACAAATGGTTCAAGTGCATGGAAAATGTGAAATATGGGGGGGGATAAAACACTTACACGCTAGCTATCTGAAATATTAATGTTTATTATTATTTTTTATTTTTCAGGTTTTTATTCTGTAGTTTTACTGTTTGTTATGAAAATATTGGACTGATTTACTCTTTTACACTTGTGAATCTCAGTAAGGTTTTCTGTGTATTTGATACCTCTGTTGATAGGTAATGCAATACTTAAAGCAGTGACAGGTATCAATGCCCTAATAAGTTTAAATTAAAACATTTAAGTGATGTTCTGCTTTTGATGACTGTGTTGAACATGAGAGTAAAGGAACAATTCTCATTCCCTGCTTTCTTGTTTAGCTCCAGGTTGCTTCAACTCTTACTGTAAGAGGGGCAAATATTTTATGATAAACCAGAAGTAAATGTCAGATAATGTGTTTGTGTCATGTAATCCTTCTCTATCAAGCTGTAGTTTTTTATAAGATTAAGGAGGATTCATATATCACTGCTTCCTTATCTGGTAATTCACTGATATTGGTTAAAGAACATTATTTTATCATTTCCATCACATTACTCATTGTTAAACAGTGATATGTTTTGTAATCCATGGACTGTATTTGAATCAAAGCACAAAACACATTCTACATTTCTATGAGATATAAACCAAAGTCCTGGGCGATCTCATTCTACATAAAATCTGTCTGGTGAAACAAAAAGTTTCCCTACTAATTAAATGCCAATGATTTGGCTATGAATAAAAATAGTTGGATTTTTCAGGCAATAGTGGTAACCATCCAGGTTGAATAATATTATGGTACCAACAAAATGCTTGTCTTTTATGGAGGAATTTAAACTTACTCAGGTAAAAAGAAATTAAACAACTCAGTATCATTATAACATAAACATAAATCCTTTTTGATCATTTTAGAAAGGTTTTATTTTGTCTTTATATGGTCTGTTGCTGTAGGATGCTGAGGATAAAGAACTAACTCAGGCAATATATGGTATGCAGTATGCAAAAACCTCATAAGGAGAACTGAGTACAGAATTTCACTGACCGTACCTGGAAATTGTGAGAGTTTTCTCGTATGTTTGTTTTAAGGAGCATGAACCCCAGATTTCCTGTTTGCTTGGGCTAATTTTTTTGTTTTGTTTTGTTTTATACTGAGGTCAGATGAAATTAGTAATTTATCATGGTTTCAGTTTCAAGCAGGTGAAATTCATTGGTTTAACTGAGTTTCTGTTTGAGGCTTGGCATTCTTTTCATTCAGAGGCTCCAAATTAAGCTAGGAATTAGGAAAACATAAAATTATAGAAGAAAAGAGCAACACAGAACCATATAGACTTGGGGACAAAAATCCAAATTAAACACCACTTTAACAAATTAGGTAAAATACTTTAAGGGATAGGCAATGTCATACGAAAGAATATGAACAACTTTACTAAAGATTAACAAAGCCAAGCTGTTACTTGTTTTACAATGACACGATTACTTTGGACTTCTCTTTCTTTCAAAAATGACATCTCAATATCCATCTAAATGACACCAGGGTAGATTACGTAGGTCTTAATTGATCAAATACATGCTATTGTATTCAGTGATAATACATATATGTTTAAATTAAGCCTGTACATCAGTGCATTGCTTAATCTATGTATTAAATTGGAGTTTTTTTAACTTGACCAACAACTGCATCTATCTCTGCATCAGCTCCACATCCGTAGAGAATAGTCCCTTTCCTCCCAGCAGTGCTCTTCAGATACCAAATGTTTACAGTTAATTAATGAAGTATATGGAGTACATGAAGTATACTTTGTCACAATTTTTTGTGTGTTTTTGGTGTGTGTCTTAACTTGCATTGAAGCTGTAGTAATCATGTTTTGACTTTCACTGCAAACACACAATGGGTAGGATCCAGTCAAAATCTAAATCCCAACAAAATCCAGTCTAGATCTAAATCCCAACAAAATTTAATTGTAGGCAACTAAAAATCCTTTTAAGTCTAGCTAGCTCTTCAATCTATTTGTCTGGCTTAGGAGGCATCAAACTCATCAAACATTAGTCATTAGTGAATGCTGCAGAGTGTCTCTTCCAGAGACATGGGTATTTCTCTTTTAGCACGAACTCTGTTGCCAGGCAAGTTAAGGAGAACCCAGCCCATCCCAGCACTGTGAAGAAGAAGGGACACTGTGGGGCCCTAAATGTAACCTACAGAGAGAAAAAGAACAGATGAACAAAAAATTTACTCTAGCCTAGTGGTTAGGACATTGAAGAAGAAATAGTGCATGTATTGTGGGGTGACACACCAAATACTGACTTGATTTAAAAAAAAAGGAAACAATGGTCACAGGTATTGATCCTTACATTTGAAATGTAAGGATCCTTATATTTGAAATGTAATTATTTAATATTGGAGAATATGAAGTATCACTGATGAACAGTATGGTCATGGTTGCTTCATATTTCATTAATGGTGGAAAACTTTTTGAAAGTTATTTTGGGTTGTTTTTTTTAAAAAAATATCAGTGGGTATGTGGTCTTTTAAAAAATGAGCTACTGCATGTCTTAGGCTGGTGTCTGGTTTGTTTGAGGTGGCCGATTTCTTTGTTGTGTAATATCTCAATATGTGTCATCTTTGAAAAGCTAAATCAAATTTAATATCCCATTGGTGGTAAGCTTCAATGTACTTGAAATTTCAGCTTCATCACTGGCTGTTGAACAATTCCTTACCTAATTACTCTTTTTTATGAAGAGGCACGTTCCCCTTAGTTAAGAATATTTTGGATTTATTCTACTCAGGGTTTTGATAATAATAAAAACATTATTCATTAGTTTATTTCTTTAGAAGTACCTAAGACAATTTTTCCATGAACTAGCCAGGGTTCTACGTTTTTATATAAATTAGAACAAATATAAGGGAAACTGATGTACACAGAAATAATCTATTAGGTAAGGTCTCTCCATCTAATCTGTAACTAAGATTCAAGCTGGCTTTCTGGTTCAGGCATGCTACAATGGAATGGAGGAGACTGATATTTCTCATGAACACCTGTCTTGGTGAGAGTCTGGCTTGCTGGTAATTAACCTGTGCCCCATCTTCTCATCTTCAACATAGTATTATCTTTTCCTATCTTTTGACTGTTTTCTTTTTCTTTATTGAATTTATAAATGCTTTGGCTTAAGATTTAACATACTTATACACAGCAAAGCACAGTGAGGTCTTCAAGGAACTATTGTAATAATACTGACAGTGAGAGGGAAACTGGACTTCAAATAAGCTACCTATATCATCTATGGTGGGTGCTACTTGCTTCAGCTCAGAAAGGAAGTTAGAACAGAGAAGAATCCTAGAAAATTGAACAAAATATGATTATGGACACCTCTACTATAAGGGATCCTCTTTTACTCCTTAAGGAGCATGGCTTCTTGTGCTTTTCTGCTAAAAGAAGCTGAGAAGATCCAGTGTTAATGGTGTTCTACTTTACTTTGTTTCTGTAACTTTCTAATACACAGGGATTTCCCACTCCAGTGTGTACACAGAACTGCTTGGAAGTGTTATCCAAGTGTATTCTAAAGACTCAGAAACTATAATAAACCACACAGACCTAGAGGAAAAAAAAAAATCCCTTGAATATAGTAAATAATAGAAAATTCTGATTTCTTGGATGCTGTAGTGTTGGCATGACTACAGCAGTGGTAGCAAGGATATTGGCACTTGTGAAACTGTAAAGAGAAAATCAGAAGGAGTTGGTGTGAAATTGTAGGTAGGCTAAGTAAAAAGCCTCTGTATAAGAGAGAATGGTTCCCTCTGCTTTTTCAAGGCAATTGAAGAATGGTTGAAGAGGCCATGAAAAAATCCATTGGCAGTGAAAGTTTTGCTTCCCTGCACTCTGCAGCACTCGCCTGTGCTCACCTGTACTCAGGAACGAAGCATGCTGCCCAGAATAGAGAAATAAAAGCAACAATCACATTTTGAAGCATGAAAGTGAACTACTTAGAGGTATAAAAAAAATCTTTAAGGACTCTTTACTTGTTTGCCCAAAATGCAGAAGTTGAAGGAAAGGAATATAGAGTACTAGCTGCCTTGAAGGAGGTAAGAGTGTGTCTATATTTTAGCCAGTTCAAGATGCCAGCTAAAATTAGTGCAACGAAGAGGTCTTGCTTTCAGCATGTTTTACTAAGAGCAGTGACTGCTAGGAAATGCACTACTAACGTAAAGCATATATAAGCTGACATATTAATGAGCTAATGAATACTTAAAATACATACCTCTCCTGTTTAGTTTCAACAGATGGTCACAGTGGCCTTCAGAATATATATTTGAAATAATAAAGTTGTAGTAGACTGCTTGAGTTGCTATATTAAAGGAAAAAAAAAAAGTATAATATTTTGTGTGAGTACATAATGTACTTCTGATAGTTGGCCAAGTATGTACATATCAGTAAAGTTCATATAGTTCAACTCCTGCCCTGTGCACATTGGACCATAGGTCTCCTAGTAGGGCATGAAAGTGTTGTAAAGAATCCCTCTTTTTGCTGTACTTTTTGGAGGGGATAGCAAAAATCACAGATTTTGTTCCAGTGTAATGTAGGATCCACGCTTTTCCTTTGTGAACCCTCTATCAGATCAAGTGTATAACAATATAAAAAGATTACAGAGTTTCTTTTCAAAAGTTCAAAGCTTCAGACTTTTCTAATAGGCTAAAGCTTCACTTCAAAAAGGATATAAGCACATGAGAAATCCTAGCAAAATCAAAGAGTTTATATATGCAGCTGCAATTGAACCTTGTCAAAGATTTTAACCATGTAGGGCTTAAGTTGCAACCCAGTGCGAAGTTGAAGATACATAGTCAAAATTTAAGTGCATCAGCCTTGCAAATTTGAAACCAAACCTCTATGAAAGTCTTATTTCCATAATTAACAATGTACACTAGGATAATTCTAGCAGAAGCTAAGGACAGGCAATGCCTGAGGTAAGTATTATTACTCCATTGGGTGAGAAGCTGCAAATCACTGCTTTATACAGGAACAGTGTGTACCTGCACAATGTTACTGCAAAGTCTCCAACCAGGAGAAATTAAGATGTATTAGTTCTCATGTAAACAAAATGTTGCTCAATCAGACAGTTCCAGCTTCCGCTGGAAATTTCTGTTGAGCTGTGTGTGGTTTTTTCTGTACAAGAGGAATCCCAAGCTAGCCTGCTCCACAAGACACAGAAGAATACCTGTATCATCTTGCATTTGTGTGTAGCTACAGCTTCCCCTGAGCTCCCAGTAGTGTTTGGGGTATGGATGTTTGTTGAAGCATTCCATTTGGAGCACCAGCATTAAGTTAATTCAGACAAGTTTGTAAATGAAGTGCTTAATATCTCCACTAGCTGCTGTTAAATTTCTTTCCTCCAAGATAGGTGCTGTATAAGGGTGCTGTTCAAAGAGAATGGACTATTGTGTTCCTGATGGAGCTCCTGAATTAGCCAAGCAGGGAATTTATTAGGAACAGGTGGTTTCACCTGTAAAAGTCTGGAGCTCTTTTCTGACTTTTGTTGCTGTACTTTTTCTAAAGGAAAAAAGGGACTTTTGGAGAAAAAAGAAGTGATTAGTATTGCTCTTTGGATTGGCTGAAAGACAAAGGATGTGTGTGCAACCTACTGAGGTCTCAAGCAGGTTGAAGCCTCAAGTAGGCCTCAAGTCTGAGGCCTCAAGGCCTAAAGAATTTTGCTTCAAGGCATGGGGACTGATGTCTTAAGTGTATAAATGGAAGGGTACCGTGGAAAATAGAACTATACTCTAACAGGTTATGGTACTGAAACTGGGAGACCAAGAAATGGTTTAGTTAAGAGGTATCAAGAACTTGTGGCTGCAACCATGTCTAAGAATAATGAAAATAACTACCCAATCAATCTATTCTTCAATTTGTTATTATCAGTTTAATATCTGATAGTCCTTGATTTTGGAACTATATATAGACTTTTGGGGCGGTGACTGGAAGCTAGCTCTGTATATGCTGTGTATCATCTTTTATTGATTGCAGTGCTTACAGAAATGGGTGAAAAAAGTAGTAGCAACAAAACAGGCTATTTAGGAAGAACACCAGCCTCACCACTTTCTGTGGTTTGTTCTTCATGTAGACATTTGGCACCCATAGCTGCTGTCATATTAGAGAGAGAAGAGGGTACTTCCCTTACTATTCCTTACCCATATTTGTTTATGGATTTACTGCCCATGAATTTTTTTAATCCCTTTCCAAACCTGCTGCTGCTGTCTGCTTTCAAAACCTGTGGCAGCACATTCCAGAAATTTGCTACATTCTGGAAAGAAATATGACTTACATTCTGTGTAAATAAATATTCTTTTATATGTTTGAAATTGAAATCCTACTGTTTTTATCAAGCACTCCCTATTCTTGTACTGAGGAATTTAGTGAATTTGGTTTGATGTTTGTTTTAACCACTGCCAACTTGAGTTTTGTAAACTTTGATCATCTCTCTTATCACTCTGCTCTCCAAATTGAAGAGTCCCAGGCTTTTTAGTCTCTCCTTGTAAGGCAGCTACTTTATTGGTTTTAGCATTTCAACAGATCTATAACTTTGCTATGTCCTCCTTGACAAGCAGAAACCAGAGCAACACACGCTATTTAGGATATGGGCACTTCACAGTTTTATATGGCACCAAAATGATACATTAGTCTTGTTCTCAATATTCTTCTCAATATCTAACAAGGCTTTTTTGGCTGCATACAGAACTGATGATTTCAGTGAACTGTTGATGAACCCAAAGTCTCTTCTCTGAATTGTGACTGCTGCTTCTGAGGTCACCATTCTGTAGGCACCATTTCAATTATTTTCCCCTAGATGTACCTTATATTTATCTAAAGTGAAGATCATCTGATGTTACCTTTTGCCCACTGGCTTTTGTGGTTTCGTTCTGGAGTGCCTTCTTACTGCCATCTGACAACAATGAGAATAGCATCATGTGGAAACTCAGAGATTTTGTTAAATCCTGCCTCAAGGAGCATCCAGTCCTATTCTGTGGGCACACTGTGCTTCACACAACAGGGAGTCTGGTTCTTGGCTGGACTGCAGGCATGGTTTTAATGGTAATAAGATATTTAAGAAGATGTCTTGAAGCATGAAAGTACGGCCGTAATTCTCAGGCTATATGATCTCTCTGTTCACTTGCAGCACAACTTTAATGTGTTTGTGTTTCAGTCTAGCAGCTTGACTGCACCACGTGTAAACATGCCAACACTGTTTTAAAACTAGCTTGCCTGGGGACAGGCAGCAATTTAGCCATGTTAATTAGAGCTTTCTGTGCTCAGCTGGCACCTTATGTATGACTTTCATAGCTGAATCCTTTAGTACCTGATCCTATCTAGAACAAAACTACCTAGAAGATGCCTAGACAAAGCTGAGAATAGACAGAACTAGTGAAGAAACAAAACCTGGTTTTACCAGAATATATTTTTTGTCTGTTTAACTCTGTGGAGGCTATTTTCATTCCTCAGTTGCATCTCGATAAGGCTTTTAAGATATACTTTCTACATAATAGATAACACTAAAGGCAATGGCAGCAGTGGATACCTGGTACTAAGTGCTTCACGGGGCATTTCTGTGCAAGAATAGCTAGCAGTAACAGTTACAGGAGGCAAGTAGTCTTACTTTATTTTAGATGAAAATTGCAGTAAAAAAATACAAGGGAAATGTTCCTGAAATAAAAGTTTTAATAGTTTTACCAGCACTCCACATTTAAATACCATAAATGATAAATTTTAAAGACCTATTTTTTTTTCTATTAAACTGTCATGACTCCCCTCATCTTTTCACAACATAACAGTTTGTGAACAGAATACTAAAGACAACTGTGGATCATTGCTAATTCTGTTAACTGGATGATTAAAATGACAAGAACATCTGCAAACAACTGTTGCTAGTATTATTGCTGTGCCTGGAAGCTCTGCTATCGTTAAAGATCTGACAGTGTTTCCATTATTAAATCTCATTTACTCTTCATTGGGTTTAAACCTGGCATTCATATTCACAGTCCAGAAGACAGTTTTTGGGCAACATTTTGCATTAGGCATATTTTAGTTACAGAAAAGTGAGAGAGACACCAACATTTGACATTTTGTAAGATGCATTTTGTGCTCTGAAAGATTTTTAACACTCTTAAAACACACCATAAATTTATTATGATTACTATGTATACTTGGCTATTCTGAATAACAGGAAAGCGTTAAGTGATGTGACCATTTGAAATGGCAAGATATGTGAAACATCTGGGCACAGATTCTGCAAATATTTACACCTGTATTAAATTCTTAAACATGAGTAGACCTTTCCCCTCGCTTTAGTGGAGCTGTTCAAGTGCAAAAAATTAAATGGACGTGCGAATATTTTTTGGCTGGCCAATAAATTGCCCCAGTGCTCCTGCAGAACTTTATTCTAATCTCCCTGGAGGCCATGCTGTCTGCTAAAATGGTATCGTACTTAATTGAGGCTGATTGCACACATTGATTAACTTCAGTAAGACCATGATTTCACTATCTAGATTACACAAATAATATCACTGGTTTAACTTTCATAGCTTGTGCATATAAGATACAGAATTTCACCAGTTGCTTGCCACCCAGAAAGGCTGAATGGAAGTGACACAGGAGAGACAATCCCTGGTGGTCCCTCTGGGGTTTCCTGCATAAGCCCCTTCACTAGGGTGACAAGGAAGTTTCAGCAGTGAGAAAGAAGCATGTAGGTCCAAATTCTCCCAAAGCTAAATGTAAACCTTCTATCTTCCTTTACTAATTAGTAATTACTAAATGTAGTCTGAAAAGTTCGCTATCTTAGGTTCTTGATATTCCAGCTGGTACCTGTAGAACTGTGTAAGCACAGTAATTTCTTCACATGAAAATGTTATTGAACATTTGTTAAGCTGTATCATTGCAGAAGTTCAGAAGGAGGTTTTATCAAATCATACTATGCATTTAAAAATATATTTGTGAAGTGCAATTAGCTTTGAATGTCTCCATTTGTGAAAACTGATCTTGCTGAGAAGAGGTTTAGTTTATGATGCTGCATGTGCCCTAAACAAAGCCAGTGCTGAAGCCTGTAAACAAACTGGTGTCCTTTTTTGAATTACAAATTTGTATTTAATAGCCTTTCCAGCATAAAGGCATATGAATTCTTTTGATACGTGTCAAAACTGTCAGTTTCCCAAAGACATTTTTTGGGCATATACTGAAATACCAGGCTGCTTTTATTCTTTGGAAAAAACAGACCAAGAACACTCCCATCAGTTTTACTAAGCATAATTGTGGAAATGTAGGTCATCTAAATAAAAAGACCATATTTTCAGAGATTCCTAGCAGATGACCCAAAATAAGACTGGAAAAGGGAAAAGAAGAATAAATTTTCCATTTCATTATTGACACTATGCAATAAAACAGTTTTTCTTAATTCTTTTCAACTAAATTGTCACATTCTTATATAAAGTATATCATAATAAGCGACTTTTCTGACCCCAATATAAATGTATGAATTATGCTATAAAGCACTTCGTGTTAATAATAGAAGATATGAATCTCTGAACAGTTCAGATTTGTGTGTAATTCTGCTGCAGATTTATTTTAAAAGTGAGGATTCAAGTGGAGAACAATTTGCATCCAGTTCAAATAAAAGCTGAGTACAGCTGGTATATACAGAACATATTTGAAGACTATTATTCTAGTCTCATCAATGCAGTGACTTAATTCATAGGGGAGTGAAAAAAATGGTCAATATGTGGTTTTGACTTGCTAATTAATTTTTTTTGCCATAGTTGCATTATTCAGACAAATGACCCTCACCCTTTCCTTAAATATAAGCAGCCACCAATGTTTTCTCATAGTGGGACTGTAGCTAATCCCTCTGCTTGCTGATATCATCTGAACGTGATTTTCCTCAAGCCTACTATATGCTTCCTAGAAAGATTCTGAGTTTAAGCCTTAGTGTCTTAAAGTATTAGCATGGTATCCAGCAATATCACATAGGGAGGAATCTTGTCAAAACTGAAAATCGTATCTTCTAATAGGGAGATTATTCAAATCAAGTTTATTCCAGGTGCAATTAGAAAAACAGTGTTCTTTGCAGCTCTAGATTTTTTACCCTCTGTCTCTCTCTAGGCCCACGAGTTTAGAGTCACACTTAACAATGGTTGAATTGGGTCAAATTTTCTTTTATTTTGTATTTCAGTCAGTTTACTTCAGGGGATTAAGATGTTTTATAGTTATGTGATTATAATCTAATAAGTGATTTACTAATTTAGTGAGGAAACAGTCTAGAAGGAGAAAATGAAACTAATTTTTGACTCTTTTTAGTCACCACCATTTTCTTCACTGTTTCCAAATGTGTCTTGCATTCCAGTACTTCCCTATACATTAGTCCTTATGCTTTGACCTTGGCTTCAGACTCTCCCACCAGACTTTGTGTAACTTGAAACAGGGATTACAAGCCTATTACTAAAATTTGCATGGGAAAGCAGAAACACATTGGATTTTGAAAACTATGCACATAAATTCTTAGGAATAATCTTCTCTACAATGAAAAAAGCCCTAGAACTTTTTTCTAATCTGCTTTCTTATTACTAGGACCTATTGTAAGTAATGTGCAAATAGAACGAAGGCACTTCAAGAAATGAAGTTTTACATTATTTTATTTCATGCAAGTGGGTCAATAAGCTACTTGGCCTTCATTTTGCTAGCAGTCGGTAGTAATGAGATGACTGCACAGCAGCTTTCCCATTTCCCAGGAACAGCTTTTTGTCACTGTTCATATCACTGACTTGGCTCTTAAATGGGAGGAGCTTGGTGTGTATCTTGACACAATCCAGCGTTTTTTGTTGGTGGTTCTTCCTCAGTGGAGCAGGAGTAAATGACTGCTATACTTGCTGGTGCAGAGGAGAAGGTTGAAGGGCTAGAAAAAGGTAAAATCTCTCTGAAGAATCCAGGATAAACCTGTTGTGTGACAATCCTATACAGTCTGTGCAGCATATTGAATTACTGACAATAAATTATATACAGAGAAGCATCTCAGTTCTCTCTCAAGTAGTTAATTTTCAAGCAAACAAAAATCTTCAGACACCTGTTTCCATGTCATGGAAACAGTCTGTTTCCTGGAAAACAGAGCTTTTATGAACAGACTTTGTCTATGACAGCTATATGAGAAGGGTGCACTTGAATATCTAGCTTGATAACTTGGTTCAGTTATCAAATCTCTTACTCTAAGTTTCAGTCCATTTTAGGAAAGTCTTGTTTTATTTATATGCAATTTAAAAAGTAAGAAACATGCAAGGATACAATTTCCTATGTGTATTTGTCAAAAAGAGTTTCAAGAGGTCGAGACAACTTTATTACAACTTTACTACATTTTGAATGCAGGCATGTGTCATGGTTTAACTGCAGCTGGCATCTTGGACCATGCAACTGCTCACTCACTCTCCCCCGGTGGGATGGGGAAGAGAATTGGCAGAGTAAAAGTGAGAAAACTCATGGGTTGAGATAAAGACAGTAAGTAAAGCAAAAGCTGCACATGCAAGCAAAGCAAAACACGGAATTCATTCACTGTTTCTCGTTGACAGGCAGGTGATCAGCCATCTCCAGGAAAGCAGGGCTCTATGATGCTAACGATTAGTTGGGAAGACAAAACGTCATCATTCCAAAAGTTCCCCTCTTCCTTCTTCTTCCTCTAGCTTTATATACTGAGCATGACGTCATATTCCATGGAATGTTCCTTTGGTCACTTGGGGTCAGCTGCCCTGTCTGTCCTCTTCCAACTTTTTGTGCCCTCCCAGCCTACTCACTGGTGGGTGGCATGAGGAGCAGAAAAGGCCTTGATGGCCCAGCGGCAACCAAAAGCATCAGTGTTTTACCAGTACTGTTTTCATCCCAAACCCAAAATGTATCACTGTACCAGCTGCTAATAAGAAAATCAACTCTATCCCAGCTGAAACCACGACAGCATGCCAGAAACAGTATTTGACATTAACTTCTACGTGGGTTTTTTTGTTGTTTATTTCGTTGTCTGTCTGTTTTTTTGAATCTGAAATATCCTAGCGGAAAAAATCTTAGATAAAAGTGCACTTTATTTCAGCCTGTGACCAGGATATATTTACCAGTGTCAAATATTGCTTTTAAGATTCTGGAGGGAAAAGTGTTTTGAAATGGCAGGCATTATTTAAATTTAACAAATTGTTTTTCTTTGTAACTACTTTCCTCCACTGTGTTATTTTCTACAGTTTTTTTTCTGTGAATCTGTGTGTTAGTGCCTCCTATATGTGAAAGTTTGTAGTTCAAGTCTGATATCTAAACTGTCAATATAAGGATCAGTACTGTATTGTCAGAAATGGTTATAGATGCAGAGTGAAAGTTTAAGCAATTGATAGTTAAAGTTTTATAGATATAAGCCTCAAGTGGAAAAAAGCAAATTACAAGTGCAATCTAAACATGTTAAATGTTTTTTCTATAGTTGTCCTGGTTTTAGCTGGGATAGAGTTAATTTTCTTTCTAGTAGCTGCTGCGTTTCAGATTTAGTATGAAAGGAATTTTCATAATGAATATTGTTTTAGTTGTTGCCAGGTGATGTTTATATTAGTCAAGGATTTTTTTTCAGCTTCCCATAGAAGCTGAGAGGGAGCACAGACAGAATAAACTGGCCAACGGAATATTCCGTACCATAGACATCATGCTCAGTATATAAATGGGGGCTGAATGAGGGGTGGGAATCTGCAACGGCTGCTCAGGACAGGCTGGGCAACCAATTCACTGGGCGGTAAGAGTGGCTTATGTTGCATTACTTTAGCTTGTATATTCCATTATTATTATTATTATTAGTTTTAGATTATTTTTCCATTATTGTTCTATTAAACTGTCTTTATTTCAGTCCACGAGTTTCTGTTTTTTTTTTTTTG
>VXBH01007074.1:190803-288156 GCA_013400035.1 Rynchops niger | reverse complement strand
TTGTTTGTTTTTTTTTTTTTTGTTTTTTTTTTTTTCCCCCTTCCTTTTGTCCCTCTTTTCCCTACCCTTCTTAGCGGGGAATGGTGAGAAATGAGCAAGCAGCTGCATGGTCCTAGCTGTTGGCTGGGGTTAAGTGACAAAATAGTATGATAAACTAAGACTAAATATTTTTAATTCTAAACAAATACAGAATTCTTTTTTGAAAAGCAAGCAGAAAACTATTTAATACATTGTGTTACACTATAACTGGATGATCATACTGACTCCCCATCTCAGCTAAGCAATGTTTCACTGTCTTTGAATATGATGCCTAAAATAAGTGAAGGATGAAACCCAGAAAAAAATGTAAGCCTAAACTCACACTGATCTATGCAGCGAGTTAGGAGCCTGTATGTCTTTGATCTTCCTTTAATCCACTTTTCTCCAGTTGTCAGATATTAAACATCATGGGGCACATTGTGAGCTCATGTAATTTGTTATAGTGCTATTGAAAGTTAATGGAGCTGAAATACCAGCAGAAGGTCTGCCCCTATAACACTTCAGCTAATGTACACAAATCTGTAGAGCTGAGCTATTGCAAGTCTCTTACACAGGAATGCCTTTCTCAGACACTTTTCTGCTTGCATTTACATTTCATATATTGCACCAGCATTTAAGGGAAGAGGGCTGCATCCTCCTCTAATTGTAGCTGTCGAACAACAAAATCAAACCTGATTGCAAGGTGTAAAAAGTGAACTTCTATTCCTAATCTGGCATTCATATTGCTCCAATTAATCTTATTTAGCAAACAGTAATAAGCCAGCTTTAACTTGCAGTGAAATTTCATAGTCTTAGCAATGGGAGCTGGGCAGGACGTTGGAGTGAATCAGTACCTGGTAGCTTACCACTGCCTTTTCATGAGCTGGAGATTGTATCACTGGCTCCAGGAATTCAAAGACAGCAAGAATACAAACCCCATTTTAAATGGGATTTACAAGGAGTCATTTATGAGTTTACATTCTGGAGGAAGCTGGTCTTGTATCTGATAATGCAACTATGCGTGTTATCGTTTTCTGTAAAATATACTTGCTGTACTATAAGACGACATCCTTCTCTTGTGTATCTTCATTATATATTTTATACTCATGAATGTTACATTAAAAGCATCTCTGACTAAAAATAATCTGTAGGCATACTCTTTGCACCCGTTCCCTCCTGCTTTTCAGAACATTTAAGTAAGTCACAAGCCAGAAGTAGTGTGGTTTAGGATCTCATCTTTAAACTCCAGCTTCATCGATGTACAAATGTGTTTTCACTTTGACAGGAGCATCCTTCCTGAACTTCATATCTGCTCTCTAACGGAAACAAATATTTCCATTGAGGCTATAACTTGATTTGGAAATTAATTTCTGATGAGATTATAACTAGTGAATAAAAATAAAGGATTTTTTTTTTTCTTTAATGTATCTGAAGACCATTAAAACTTTAATTACATAAATTTAACACCATGATTGAACAGAGTCATAGTAGCAAAGGGTTGAGAAAGCTTGTTCGGTTTGTGTCCCATGTTCATTATCTTTAATGGATGTGGTGTTTATGAAGGTGAAATAGAAAGGAAAGAACTAAGCTCAAGTGTTGTGTATGTCTTGCTTCTTAGCAGCTCTCAATATTTTACAGGGAGAATAACATCTTGATAATTAAATTGCTTCCACATCTGTGCAGTGGTGTCAGCAGGATGCTGCCATATTGCATATGTTTAACAAATTACACTTAATTTGTCTTTATATTTTCATTATGGAAATTGCATTCATATTATTCAACAAGATTTACCACCATGTAAGAATGAGACCAGAAAAATGGAATAACAAAACTGATTTTGAGTTTTTACGAGGTAAATGCATTTTAACAAAGACAATAAAAAACCTGCTTTGCCAAGTTACAAGAGAAATAAACAAAGTTGATATTCAGAGGAAACTCATTAATGAACAAATTATTTACTTCTGTAGTGTTGGAAGTGTTCACAGCATTAAACAATAGAAAGGAAAATGCAGTCCAAGGGGAATGCAAAACTTCAGTGTTTGATGAGGAATGAGACTTGATGGAGCAGCAGTGAACATGCCACAGAGCTTTGGGGCATAACTTGAGCTACTGCAAATTGCAGGTTAAATTTAATTGTGATTGTTATCAATTGTTTAGTGAAAACTGTTTTTTGATAAGTAAACCTCTATGGGTTTTTTGGATGGAGAAGAGAAGTAAACAAACCATCTCAAGAATAATTTTAAACAGTGGTTGGTTAAAAAAAAATTACAGAAAATAGTCTGTCCTCCTCTGGGTGTGGTGTAATAAAACTATTTTTCTTCCAGGCAGCTTTAGTCAATACTCTCTGGCTGTAGCAAAGGGACAGATTTTTTTTTTTTTTTTCCTGTTGCTCAGAGTTCAGAAAGTACATAGAGCTGGTATCTAGAGGTAAGAACTACAGCACCTGAGAATAGAGTTCCTTATAGATTAAGGCAAGTTGCTTTGTTTAAATATTTGCATGACGGCATCCTCTTAATTCTTATTCTATCAATTCACATCCAATTTAGAGTGGTGCTTCAGGTGTTCATTGATTTCTGTTCTCTGTTGCCAGGCCGCTTCTTTTCTAAATACAAACAGAACATAAAAAATGAAGTGTTCCCTGCAGCTTTTCCTGGTAAATAATTTTCTTACTTGGCATTAATCCAGACTTTTAATTAGTGAAGAAGTATACTGATGAAGGCATATCTCCCTTGCTGAGGCAAAAGTTGGGTAGATGCCACAGTGAGGACAAGCTAAATTTGGTCGAGAGAGAGGAATGTCTCTGTTTTCTATGGACATTCACATTGCTATGTTGACAGGTTCTGGTCTGAACATGGGCACTTACTTAATGTTCAGTGGTAGCACTTAGTAAGGGAACATATTTGCAAGGCTTTCTGGAGAACTTGGATTGGCGTAAGATGGTGTCTTCGGTAATTATTTTCTTTTGGAGAGTGGTCCTTTGTGTCTTCTGAGGCACAGACAGTGGTGTCATTGAGATGAGCACTGAACAAAGAGAATAAGTGATGTAGCTTCCCACTCTTACCATGTTATACTGGCACCCCATCCAGCTGAAAGTAATTGCTCCTTTCTCCTTACTTCCACTCAAATAGGCAGAGTGACATCTCTCTATTCATATAATCAAACTTGCCTTGAAATGCAATACATTCTGCACACAGGAATTTGGAAGATTCCTAAAATCTTAAACAATTTTTAATAATCTGTTATATGAAAGGTGTATGTTTGAAAATCTTCTCCTGGACCTTTAGTACTGACAGATGTTCTGAGATATGATTTTTGGGTGTACCTCCCATCAGTTCACCTGCCCCATTGAGCCCCACAAAACAATTTTATCACCATCAGGCCTCATGACACTTATTGTCCTCTCAGTAACGCCTCTGCGCTTAGTGTCTTGCATTCCTCTCAAAGACATCCTTGCTCTCTCGTTTTTTAGCTCTTGCACCCCTTCCAACTTTTTTCATATGAACCTCAAGTCCAGAACCCAAGCTTTAGCAGAACTGCATAATATTATCTTGCCATGAATTTTTAGTAATAGTGGATGTAATTATGAGTTTTATTAAAACACCCATTTTCTGTAGAAAACTATTTTTTTTTTGTCATTGTATTAAATTTGTTGACCTTGGAAACCCCCAGTAAATTAACCTTTCTTAAATTTCGCATTTAAAAAAATTGTCCATGAACCACAAAGAGGTAGTACAGTCTTAGCCGGGGATGATGCCTTTTCCTGTTTTATGGCTGAAACGTTAGGGAAGGTCCCCCTTGATTTTATTCCCTTCTGCTAATGCAGAGTTGCCATACCACTGTTCTCTTTCATGAGCATTGTTTTGGGTTTTTTTGCAAATTTCTGAGGGAAAAAAAGTGCCTGTCTAGGTCATCCCACCCCAAAGTGAAGACAGTATGTCATTGAGGCAGGTAGTTAAAGCCTATACAGAATGACCACCCATTTATTCAGCACTGGTGAGAGCCCATCGGGAGTGCTGTGTCCAGTTCTGGGCTTCCCTGTACAAAGATTGACACTGAAGCAGTCCCAATGGAGGGCTACCGAGATGCTTGCGTGAGCATGAGATGCACTAAGAGAATCTGAGAGGACTGATTCTTTTCAGTCTGAAAAAGACAAGACTAAGACCTGACTGCTGACTTTAACTCTTGGAAGGGGAGGTTACAGAGAAGACGGAGTCAGCTTTAGCTCAGAGGTGTACAGTAAAAGGACAAGAGGCAGTGGGCACAAGCTGTAGCAAGTCAAAATCCAATTCAAGGAAGGTAAAAAATATTCACAAAGAGAATGGTTAATCTGTGGATAAGGTTGCCCAAGGCTGTGGAGTCTTCATCTTTAGATATATCCAGAGAAAAACTTGACAAAGCCCTTAGCAACCTGATTGAACTTTGAAGTTGACCCTGCTTTGAACAGGGATTTGGATGAGATGACCTCCAGAGGTCCCCTCCAGTCTAAATTATTCTGCTGTGATGTGACCTCTCTACCTCATTCATAGCTGTGTAAGGACAGAATAGGGGCCTTGCTACCTACCTCAGCGTGAATTCTTCCTCTCCCCAAGGACCGATTAGTATCCCACATAAAATTCCCAATGATACTTTGCCAAAAGTTGAATGACAGAGATATGTGAAAGGTTATAAAGACCCCATTTTCATCAGATAGCCATCATTATTAATGAGCACAACTCAGGGAGGGAAAAAAAATAAAACAATTGAAATTCAAAGTAAAGTATAAAAGCATTTTCATTGACGATGTTCTTTTCTCTTTTTTAAAAAAAAATTATGAAAACCATTACTATAGCTGTTTCTCCCTGCATATTTTATTAATCATTAGCTGCATATGAATTGTGCACAAATAGAGAAATATGGGACATGCAGCTTGATTGTTACCATTTCAAAGAAGATTCTTCATCACTATGGGAGGCATCAGTCATATTCCGTTCCTCCAAATCCTTGAGACTGAAGATCCACAGCTCAGAATTCAACCAGTGACTTTCAGCTTTTGACACACACTGCCTTTATGAAGCAGAATTGATGGAGTTTAACTGCTTGTAATGGATCCCTCTGAGAAATGGTATAATTGGTATGGCACTGGTCTGCTCTCTTCCCTCTGCCTGTAGGGTAACTACTGCATTCTCGGATTTCCCTCAAGATGAAAGGACTTTGGCTGACAGATGCCCTATACATGGAATGCATTGCTATAATCCAAACCTGTATGGAGAAGAACATTTTTGATTCCCCTAGAGTTTCAAGAACTGTGAATCGCATATCTGAAGAGAAATAAGAATGCTTTTCTAGCTACTTTTCTAACTTATTTCCCCTTTCCTTCTATTCGCTACTGCTGAATCAACACCTGACAGAGGAGGAAATTGCCAAGAGCTACATTCCTCAGATGGATATTCAGGTTCATCACCTTTTATTTCAATGGTTATTGGATGTTTAGCCCTAATTGCCTCATACTTTGACCCAAAATATTGTTGTCTGAGTATTGCTGCATTAGGTAGTGAGAATGGCTGAACAGCACATGGAATGTTTAACATCCCCTCACTTTGGTAAAAAGTATTTTCTTCTTTCATGTCCTTCTCTATCATTTTCTTAAGAAAGTATTTTCTTATTTTTATCTAGCTGTCCTACAAAACATCCTTCTCACTAGTTCTTATTTGCCCATTATTTTCTTTGTAGTTTATCTTCTATTTCCCAGTCAGCTTTTTGTCCTTAGCCTTTGCATGTTGCAGTCTGATCTTCTCTATTCATTCCTTCTCACTTAGTCCTTTGTTTCCAGTTTTCTTTTTTTATCTCAATCCATCTTTCCCCCTCCCTCCTCTCTTCACTGGTACTCTGATTATATTCTCCCTTGTTATTTCTAACGTATCCTTCTCTGTGAGAAATTTCTATTTAGTATTTCAGTTTGGTGTGCCAAGTCTATTGCGTACCCTGCATCTATTTCTATCAGTCCAGTTTTGCCACAGATCTTTTCTAGAAGGAATAAAAATATGTCCGTTTACTGCTTTCAGTTACATGTACTCCACATGCATCTGTTCATTTTCCTTTTTACTATTCCTTTACTATTTTTCTTTGTTTGTCTTCTGCCCCATGATCAGTGAAATTCCAAGGTACAGATCATCTTCTGACTGATTTGATTCTATTATATGTGTACGTAAATCAAAAAGGTCAGGTAGAAATGCTGACACTCACAGATGAGCAGAGTGCAGTACTTTTTTTCTGTGCATACCGGAATTATAGCATGGACAGAGTTTGAATGATGTGAGGAAGAAACTCATCCAATTAGCCTGGCACCGTTACAAAGAAGCCTGAGAAATGCAAAAGGAAAACCGATTAAAGCAAAGAGGTGTACAAGTTTGCCTTTTTTGAAGAGCATATTTCCTTTCCTGAAACTTTATTTTATGCAGTCAAGGTCTATGCTGGGTTATCTAAATGAAATGTTTTTGTTTGAATCTAGTTCAGGTTAGATCACTCTCTGATATAGATGATAAGTTGTTCTTTTTTCAGAAGTTCTAAAGTGTACAGAGTATCAGAGTGAAAATAACAGTGATCTCTTTGTATTCTGGTATTTAATGGAGTGTTAAACAGCAGAAGATCTAATGTTGGGAGACCAAATTCTAAATCCAGTCAAGAATATGTCTTAGCTGCCCTTCATTGCTAACGATGGGATAATTACAGCGGAGATCAGAATGAAAGGAAGAGAAAAAGAAAGATTTGTAGCGACAGGTTCTTTATTGGAAGAAAAGCATTGATTTATCTATTAAACTGTCTTTATCTGAGCCCACGAGTTTTCTTACTTTTACCCTTCTGATTCTCTCAGAGTGGAGAGCGAGTGAGCGGCTGTGTGAGGCTTAGCTGCCCACCAGGTTAAAACACAAATATTTTAACCACAATGCACTTCCTTTATTGAGTGCAAGGGCTTGAAAAAACAAAAATACTTGATCCTTTCACAATTTAATTGTAACAGCCTCTGTTAATAGCGGTAAATGGTTTGAATTACAATGAATAATTCAGAGACAAAAGCAGATAAACAACACAGTAGAAAAAGAGAAAGAAAAAAATAATGCTGAAATACCTCAGAAGAGATTTCGTTCTCCTCTCTCTGGTGCCTTTGTTTTTCACTTCTTTCATTATCTTTGGTCACTTGTCTAGGTCATGGTTCTTAGAGGTGTTCAGAGAACTGGCAGGTCCATTAGTTCCTTGAGTTCATTGATTCCCATTCTTTCTTTAAGCCCACTGTCAGGAAGGTATAAAAGATGGTAAAGATTTTTGGCTCCTGAAGCGCTGGTTTAATACATTCTTTTAGAAGATGTCCAATTAGATGCTTTGAATCTACAGCTACAATACCATATAAGAAAGGTGTTAAGCCTTGAGCTGTCCTTTTTATTTCTTCCTCCCTGAGTGGTAAACAAAAATAACTTTGTGAGAAGAACTGAGAAAAGTACAGGCATACTGTGAGGAGCAGGGCCGCAGAAAACTCTCTTTGTGGAGTCTTATAGACCTGAGTGAGATTATTAACATTTTTCTTCATTGGAGGCAGCAGTAAATGTCTTTTGCATTTATTAATTTGTAAGAGGTTATAATCCTTGAAACCTCTATCCCATTAGTTAGATTTTAGCAATAAATTTGAAAGTTATTAAGAAAGTAATAGCTAAGGGACATGAATATGCAACCATATGGTATGATCACATAAAACATTTGGAAAGTCTGTCTGAATTAGACAACATTGCAAAGCTCACACGAAGTATTTCAGACCTATTCAGCTATTTATTACAGGAACACTTCATACTTGTTTTGTTACTCTATTCTAACCAGGTCGAGAGTGTGCTGTCCATCCAGTATCACCCAGCTCAGTTGTGCAGTGTGATGGTTCACTCAAGGTTAGGAAACCAGCAGTTTGTGCTCTCTAAAATGCAGAGAAAGGGAAGAGAAAGGAATAGGCACATAGATTTCCAGATTCAGGTTTGGGTGGAGGGTCCTGGAACTAGAATGATTTTTGCCACAAATGTCTTGGCTTTAGGGAGAGGGAGAAGCAGCCCCCAGGTGGCCTATACTTGGTGATAAGAACTTCATCACGTATGACGGAACAGGCTTGTCTCAGTCCTGTAACAGTTTATTTGAAGACAAGTTTTAATATATATTTCATGATCGCTGTGTCAGTAAACTTCTAGAAAAAAAATATTCTGTTTTTCTCTTTGTCAAACTTTCAATGTGCTTAGCAAGGTCTTGTCACTAATCTAGTCCTGATTCTTAAGCATGGAATCCTTCAATCATGTCACAAATTATGTTTTTGCACTGTTGATTCATAGTATTGTGTGCTTTTGAGATTACATATGAAATATACAAATGTGAAAATGTTATGGAAAGGACAGTTCTGTAGTTTCAGGACTCTAACAATAGAATATTGCTGCCTGGTCTTCCATTTAAAACTAAAGTTACAAATGGCTTAGTGAAGTTTACAGTGAAGTTTGTATTCAAGTGCTCCAAAAAATTAATCCTAAAATAAAGAGCTAATTGATTAAACCAGCACATGATCTGCTCCGGCACACTAGGAGATCAATATTTAATACACCCTTGATAAGTTTATGTAAAGTCTAGTCACACCCTTCATTAAGATATGTTGACAGAGAAGTTCATTTACTTGGATGACTACCAGGATTCAAAAACGTTAACTGTTAAAAATGTTGTATTTTATACGGTGAGTTAAGAGTGAATAAAACTGTGGACAAATCAATTAACTGGAATTAAAATACTTGTGCACCTGTGAGGCCATCCTACTTTTTGTCTGAAAAAGAATACTTTTTTATGTGCAGCAAAGCATTTACCTGTTAGCTAACTGTATACACCGCACACTGGACTTAGCAAGATTCATGCTTTGTTTTAATTGCTTTAAACATCGGATCAAATTGCAAAGAAAACTACCCAAACGATTGTAACAGGTTTATTATTCTTGTCATAATTTTTGGGTTGGAAAATAATATCTCGCTGAACAAACTGAAGATTGGAAAAGAAAACAAGGGCCACTTCCTTAGTCTACATATTCACCTGAGATAATACCACAGAAAATATCATGACAGCAACAGTTTTATTCATAGGATCTTATACAAATGGTAATTTCCACAAAATAAACTATTATAAGTCATGTCCAGTAAATTTTTATTTAAAAAACCTTCTAATTACACAGATTTATTTTCCTTTGTTAATAAAAATACAAATATATGACTGAAAATTTTAGTGAGTGTTTGGCGAGAACTCAAATGTTGCATGTGTGAGTGTGTACATGTACACTTTAGAAAAAACCCTCACAGTGTAGAAGTGAGGCACTGACTGTAGCTTCACAATTCAAATAAATAACAGCTATTATTGTATCTAACCTGTTTGGTAATGACCATCAATTCCTTGGATAAATTGAATATTACCCAAGAGAGGCAAAAGACTGCAATATAATTAAATGAAATTTACATAAGAGCATCTCTCCTCTCATTTAAGCTGCACAAAAATTAAAGAACGAGGAGGCAGACGAAAGCTCCAAGAATTTTCCTCAGAAGACTTGTAGATACGCAGTTTTCCCAGACCTATGCATTTAAAATAAGGTGAATGGATAAAGTCCCCTGACTAATACAAATTCACCATCTCTTCTCAGGAGGGAGAGGCATCAGGGGCTTGTCACATCTATTGTGCGTTAAGTGAAATATTTCACATCTTATTTCTGGGTAATGAAAATAGCTTAGCCTAAGTGTAACTTTTCTTCATTTGTATTCTACCACTATTATTCAAAGCAGTTATTCTTTATCTTCCCCCTGTAATAGGAATAATACAAGAAAATGTAACTTATGCAGGACTGTAACACTTACCAAAGTTTTTAGATCAATAAATTTAGCCTTCATGATGCAATCTGAAAGGGATTTGCTATGCTGCATGTATGAAAAATGCCTTGTTTAGTAATCATTCTGATATGATGTTGTTCTAAATGCAAAACTTGATATGACTGGGCTATTAAAATCTATTCCAAAGAATGTCCCAGGGGTCCCTCTTGTCATTTTGACTCATGCTTGTGCATAAATTTCCAGCTGTAGAGAAATATTCTAAGTAGCTATTGTCAGGAAGCAGCTGAATTGTCCTCATGAGTCCTTCCAAGGTTTATAAAGACATAGTTTCAGAAATAACTTTTTCTAGAAAGATGCGTATTATATGAATTCAAACATATAATTCTACCTATAATTTAGTGAAGCTGTACTCGCAAGTCCCAGACCTTAGAATATTTCAATGTAGACCTCATGGAACAGGATGGAATCCTGAAAACACTAGAAATAGCATTGAATGAATTAATTCTGTTTGAAATTTTTCTTGTAATTCAAGTCATATCCAACCTAATTAAATATCCCAAAGGAAATCCCCTTTTATGTACAAAACTGGGCTTAATCTAGCAAGGCACACATCTTTATGAAGTCAAGCAAGATCTCAACTAGCATAAATTTGGAATGCAAGTTCTGTCTTAGTATAATTTTGCACAGTTGAAACTGCCAAGAATTAACTATTTATAATTACCCTGCTGCATTTTGTCTATGGGTTGACATGAATAAGAAAACTATGGTCATGTTAGCAGTGCTTCATCACCATTGAAAAGCATCAAGCATCCATGTATTTTCACACACTTGTGACAATGGTGATAAAGGAAACATATACCAATTTATTTCACCAAATATCACAGTGATACGCTGGACGAATAGGCTTGGGGTTTCTCTGAAGATGAGGGATGATCCTTTTCTCTGGAATTCTTCAGAGAACAGTAAAGAAATAGATGTGCAGGTCTCCCTAGAAACAGGACATTTGGGCCAAATCTGCATAGTCTTAGTAAAGACTGAATATATTGGTTTCCTCAGATCCACAACTATTCTATGAATGCCTAGTTCAAGGAGCAGGTGAGCCATTAAGAGTGACAGCTTATTAGCATTCCCTTTTTTTCCCCTTTTTTAAAAATATTTTTTTTTTTATTATAGCACTGTTGATTCCCCTTCCTGTTACAACCTTTGATTCATCTCATTTCTTTTTCCTCCATTCTGTAATCCTTCGTATGCACATACATGCTACTTTCCTTCAATTCTCTCATTTATTCCCAATGCCCCTTTCCTCCCAGCAATCCCTCTAGCATGTATTATTTCCTTTTTTTCTGTAATTCTCCCAGGCTGAGTTTCAGTGTTTAGCAGTCTTAGTCAAGTTTGCATGGAAAGCCTCTGGTGAGCTGACGTGGATCACACGGCTGCCAGGCTAGTTTGACAAGTCATGCATGTTCAGCTTAGTTATATATATGGATGCGCACTATATATCATGTTGCAGGGGAAAACTGCTCAGTTCACATAGTCATATCAAATAAGGATTAGAGCCATTTGATTTTTTAATGACATAATTATGTGAGTCTCAGGACATTCAGGATTGACAAAAAAAACCCCAAACAGATAAACTGCAGTACTAGACACACACAAATGCCTGAACACCTTTCTATGGCTAATCCACCAAAGTTACAACTCCCCCCAGCTCACACCCACTTAGTCACACGCACCTGACTCTCCCCATCCCCTCCTGTCCATGCAGTGCCCCCCGTACCTCCCATCAGACCTGGTCACTCTGGCTTCAGGGACACCTCCCACTGCTGCCAGCAGCCAGCACCCACCCTGTTTCCTCCCTGGGGTCTTTCACCTTTATAGATCTTCATGTTTNGTAACTGCTTAATGCACCTGATTGTCATCTACCTCTTCCACATGGCCAGTTTGGGTCAGATGCCCTCCCAGGTCATTTGCTGTAGTTGATTCGCCTGTAGTGTCAGCCCCCACATTCTTAGCAAATGTTATACAGGCCATCTGCCAAGGGTGAGCACCCCCACAGGATTTCATACAGGGCATGTTTTGTATAAGCCTTGTCTTCAAGTATAACTTTTAAGTCTTTGACCATAATCTCCAGTGACAGTTTTCTCAGAGCCTGCAGGCTTTGCTGAACTCTTGCATATAAGCCTGGCTGCTCACTGCTTACTCCCTAACCTTCCCACTCCAAAGTGGCTGGAGATTAGATACAGGGTAGTCTTCAAGCACAAGAAATCACTTAGCACAGATTTGTCTGTTTTGAGTTACATCCCTTTGTGACTCACATTTTCGTTCTACTGCCTATAAGCAGAAAGAAATCTGGAGGGACATACAGACAAGTGTTTTGCAGATTAATAACTGGAAAGCTCTGCAAGGAAACTGGAGACAGAACTCAGAGTCAGGCTCAAGAAATAAGAAGCACAATATAGGTGAGTCTGGTGTGGATAAGGATGATAAGGTCAGGAAGAAAGGTTGTCTTCAGTGGCTCAGGCTATTTGATGACCTCAAGACTGAGCCTAAATATCATATGTTTACATACATGTAGTTATGGAGAGATGGAGACACAATCTGCCTCAGTATCGCTGCTTAGACAAAGGTAGTTCACAATGATAGTAATGCCTTAAACTGATTACAAATCACACAACCGGAAATTATTTTTAGAAAATCTATTAAAATGTTAAAAAAAACCCAACTTTAAGAAAGGGAAAAAGATGACCATTGAAATGGAAAGAAAATTTGCAATATTGAAAGTCATAACTCTCTATGAATTATTTTAATCAAAGACATGCTTGTCATAGAATCGTTTTGGTTGGAAGAGGCTTTTAAGGTGATCAGGTTAACCTATCACTGCCAAGTTACTGCTAAACCATGTCCCTCAGCACTGCATCTACATATCTTTTAAATACCTCCAGAAATTAAAAACATAAGCATTGTCATTAAAAACAGACAGTAGAAACTGAGAGGTCTGATCATACAAAGAACTGATTGTAAATTATGAAACCTATTTTATAACATACACTTTTTTTTTTTTTTAATCACACTTTACAACACAAAATAATTGCAATAAAACACTCCTTTGTGTGAATTATGAAGTATTATTTCGAACCTCATTGCACCAATGGCACTTGTCTTTAACAACATTCCAGGAATGAAGTAATTTGCCATTATTCACGTTCCATGTTCTTATTGCTTATGCCACAAATATGCTCAAAGTTCTTGTTTGAAGAATATTTTAGACTCTCATCCTACAAAGAGTTTTTTTTTCCCATACTTAAACTTCTAAGATTTGAAAGACTGAAAGTTTATGAATCCTTTTACAGTTTGTCCACTAACCACTTTTATTGTACAAGACCATTTTTACGGCTTTTTTTTTTTGTTTAGTTTTTGTTTTTGTTTTTGTATTTGTTTCTTTTTAATGACAGTGTTCTGACTTGTTTTGACAGTATGAAGTGTTTGTAAGGTTTTTTATCAGAATGTGCAGGTGATAGAACTATCCTCATTCTGAAAATCTAGTCTGAGGAAAACCATCAAAGTCTGAGTACTCACATGTAACAGAAATATTTGTCATATTCTGAAATTTATGAATGTAAATCATTGCATTTAAATTTAGCATTGCCCATCTCAGTTCTCCAGTGCTGTTTTGGAGAGAAAGTACAATTTATTTAACTTGTAAAACCTTGCAGATCTGCAAGAATAGAAGAAATAATCATGCATACTTGTATAGGGTAACAAAAGCTGTTGTATGCAAACTGATTTAGAATTAGTAAATCTAAAGCTTTTGAAGTTGTTAGCATTTTTTAACACAATTTCAAAGAAATTTGGGGCTAAGCAGTTCATTATGTTATCTTTTGCAAGTGAATATAACTCTACTACATCTTTGACCACTTTACATGGATACTGTAGTATTTTTTAATATATGTAGTAGTTATTTTTTAATTACTTAGACTTTTCCTCTTCTTGAAAATTATGCTAGAAAATATCTATTAAGTTTGTGTTTTTTATCTACCTTCTGTGCACTTAAGGGTATAAAATACAGCTGTATTTGAGCACAGTTGTATTTAGCTGAAAACATTTTAAAAAGGAAGTGTGAAGCAACTTCAGGAGGAAATTTTTAAGATGATAATAATATCCTAGAAGATGTATTGAATGGAGTCAGCAGTAAGATAAAACTTGGCTAAGAAATGACATCGAAAAGCTTGTTAAAGCAAACCTATGTGTTAGACCCTGGTTTGAAAAATGGTGAAAGCAAGAAGATTCAGACAAATGATATAGTTTTGACTAGGCAAAGGACCAAGTGGCTGACCAGCCAGGACATGGATAGATGACAATGTTGATCTTAAGAAAGCAGGAGGAATTATTCCAAGTAAATCACAGAGACTGGTTTGTCTTTCATACCTGAGCAACCCACAGCAGAAAACTTACAAAATACAGGAGGCTTGAGCTGAGCCTTGTGTGTTCCAGTTGACTGTGATAAACACCAGTTGAGACCGATGGCAGTAGTATCTGCATCTAATACGCATTTTACTTTGTATTTAGTGTGACAAGAATCTTTTTTTTTTTTTTTTTCAGAGCAATGGAATATATTTTTGGAAAAATCCCATTTCTCCCAGATATGAATTTCAAAGTATGTGAGAGACAAAAGGTAGCAAAACAGGTAATTAATCCCACTAGTCACCCTGACAGTAATAAATTTTCAAGAAGAAAGAAGATAGCTCTGAAGTTGTTGCTATGCAACCTCTTCCAAATGTATATAAAGCTGATCATTGCTGCTGTTTGTTTATTTTTGGAGCCAGCTTTCTCCAAAGGAAAAAGTAAAAAATATAGGCCTGGAATGGGTAAGTCTAGCCCACTGCTACCATTTGACATTATACATATCAATTTGACATTTGATATTTTGTAGGCGCTCTTTGAAGCTTAGTAAGCTCCATGTTAAAATTATTTCTCTGGTCAGAAACAGCAGGCCCATTCCAAGTTGTGGCATTGACTTATATGACCTTTGAGCGTAAAGCACAGTGATTTGAATTCATTTCACCGCAGTTACCCTTTCCCAAAGTGTATATAGGCAGGCCCTCTCAGTGTCCCCAAGCAATTCATTCAAATACCCTTTATCACTGAAAGGAAACACTTTAGGTTTTGTTTCTTTACTTAAGGGACTCCTCTGTCTCAGTCTGACCTGCCTTGTTGCGTATAATAATACCCTTGAACTGTCTCTCACCCTCTTTCAGCCCATCTCTTTTTCTCATTTCCGCAGCACGGTTGTATTGCTTGTGAATTCCCATTGCTGTTCTTGGCTGAGGGCTGCAGCTTCGCAGACGCTGAAGAGACGGGCATTCAGGAGCGTAATACCAGAGTTAGTGGCACTTAGCTACTGGGAAAATGAAAGTATAGTTTTATTATTTGTTGTAATATCAACACAGGGTGCACCAGGAGACCTCCCTTACCTCATGGATGGAGGGGGGTTTGGCTGCTGGGACACAGGACCAGCTCAGACCTGCTGCTGCTGAGGGCAGCACCTTCCATGCTGTGACCCTGGGAGAGACTCCTAGATGCCGTGAGGTGGCCATAGCCAGGGCTGACCCCCAGCCAGGTGAAGATTCTTTCAGCTGAGACTCTCGCCTGGGCTCTGCCGCTCCCAGGAGCCCCACTGCTCCCAGCTGCCTGGCCTGGCCCACACTGTGGCACTACCTGAGACCACAGGATCACAGAGTGTCTGATGTTGTCAGGGACCTCTGGAGGTCATCATGTCCAATCCTCCTGCTCAAGCAGGACAGCCTAAAGCAGGGTGCCCAGGGCTCTGTCCAGTGGGGTTTTCCATACCTCCAAGGATGGAGATGCCACAAACTCTCTGGGCAGCCTGTTTGAGTACCCTAGCTGTGTAAAAGTCGCAGTTTATACCTGGGAGTACTCAAACATGTAATGGTCCCAATGTATATCTGGATGCTCAATATGAAGATTAGACTCCTGTCAGAATCAAGCTGAGCATTTGATTATAAGAGTGACCCCGGGTTATTTTTTTCCTAAAGATTCATCAGTCTTTTTCTTTAGAACAGTAATAAAAATGTGGTGAGGTTTTTTTTGTGGTTTTTATTTGTTTGGGGTTTTTTTGCATTTTTTTTTTTTAATTTCAGTTAATTTTCATAGTTCCTGATTGACCTGTGAGAGGGTCTTTCCATTGCCTCTGAGGCTTCTGAGTCTGCTCCTCCTTGCAGTCTCCTCAGAGTTTCTTACATTTCAGGTTTCTACTTGCTGTGACTTCTACTGCTTCACCTGCTTGCCTGCTATACCTCGTGGTCTGCAACGTTGTGCTTCCTTGGGAGTGAAGAATCTCCTTTCCCAAAGGGATCTTTTTGACCCTGACCTTAAAAGGATAATATGAGAAAAAACCCAAGTGGTTTCACCTTCATGGGATGACGACATTAACACAGTTTTTGAGCAAAAATTGTTGTTGTGGGGTTTTTTTTAAGAATTTGGTCTTGTGGGCAAGAAATGGCTATCTTTAAAGCACATGTTCTGGATCAGTTTTTTCTGAATATGGTGTTAGAAAGCAAACCTTTAAAACCCTAGCATGGATTAGGGTGTGAAATAGGTGCTAAGTTGCTGCAGAGTTACCAAGATACTCGTGTATATTTAGTACACTTAAAATAAATACTAAAATACCTAAAATCAGTATCCTACAGGTTTTTAAGTGTTCTTTATTATCAGACTTAAATTCTTTAATTCCACTTTAAATCTCTTGTGTCCTCTTGGGGATCTCTTCCCCTTCTCAAATATAATGCATTAATAATAATTCTATGATTTTTTCCTTCCTTTATTGTTTCTAATTATACTGTAAACTTTTCAGGGCAAGAGTCTTAAGTATGCCTGAGATAGTAATATTACTTAACAAGCACAAAAATCTGGCAGAAACACTTCTTGTATGCTAAAAGAAGGTAGCATTTAGCGTAGAATTTCCTGGTCTATCTTGGTTCTTGTGCTGTTGATGTCTTGTGGTGTCTGTGAGTACCTTAAACTAGTAAATTAAATAACAGCCCTGGTTCCCATCACGCAAGATTTAGTCTTTTCCTCTTTACTTCTCCATAAAGAAGTATTATGACTATCGGACAGTATTTTGGTATTTGTTTTGATTTATATTTTCATGGAGAGTTTGTTATGGATGTGACATTGAGTGTTTTTATTAGAAGAAGTAAAATCACAGAAACTACTTGATACTCATGTCAGAGAATGCTGAAGCTTCAATGGGCCTTTGAGCCTACTCTTAGCTCCAGCTGATA
This sequence comes from Rynchops niger, assembly GCA_013400035.1. Taxonomy (NCBI): domain Eukaryota; kingdom Metazoa; phylum Chordata; class Aves; order Charadriiformes; family Laridae; genus Rynchops; species Rynchops niger. The sequence continues at coordinate 270,980 of VXBH01007074.1, read as the reverse complement.
GATGCTGAGAGAATTGTCTTCTGTAGCAGTGGACTTTAATTTTTGTCATTTGTTCCTCTTTAGAAAGATTACTGATCACAGATTTCATGCCAGAGCATTAGTGATCTTTCAGATTACTGAGTCCAGCCCAGTGGGCACTGTGTAAATCAGACGTTTTCCATGAGAAATCAGTGGATAGAGAGGTAAGACACATTTTTGCTGTAGTTTTGATAACTAAAAGATACATTGTACTGATAAAAAACATACTGAGTGATTCTAGTCATGACCTCTCTTGATAAGTATATTCATGGATATTGCTTGTTGCTATATAAGAATTTAATATCAGTAGGAAACCCATTGAACAGACTAACTGTGGAGTAAACCCTCAGATCAAATGACTGCATCCTAGCTAGGAAGGTCTGCAAAGTTGTTTTGTCAGTTTAGCAGTTAAACTTACGGATGTGTAAGGCAGTTAGAAATAAGTGATGAGTGAAGCTCTGACATGTCTGGTCCCTCCTGGTGCTTAGTCCACATTCTCTTCCCACTTTTGTTCAGGTCTGTTAGCTAAAAAAAAAAACTACAAAAAAACCCCCCAAACCTAAAACACAAAACCCCACAATGAGAAATGGACTAGCAGGAAATTTATATCTTAACACTAGTCCTTGCAGCCCTCTAGAAAAGTTCTGGTTACTGAAGACAGTCTCCTGTCCACATAAGAACATAACACTCCTTTCTTACCTTTATTTTCAGATTTTATAAATATTGATTTCATAGGAAGCTATAGATTTGTAATAAACAAGTTAAAATAAATCTTTTCCAAGTATTTGAAAAAGTAGCTCTTAGGAAAGAGAAGCAGCTACGAAGCCTGAACAAGTACCATGTAGCCTGAAGCACCAAACATTGCTCTCTGATCTTCAGGGATCTGGGAAAAGGGAAAGTATGCTTTTAGGTTACAGAGCAGCTGCTTCTTCTTTCTTCCTTACCCTCTCAATCCTTACCCAAAAGCCTCAAACATCCCAAAACCTCAAGTGTATAGCTTAAGGTTGAGATTATTCTTATCAAGTGTGCTGCAGCCATAAGAAAGGAACAGACTTTATCACTAAAGAGCTCTTGGAGAGATCACTTGTGTTTTTGACATGCTTCCAGTAAAGTCAATGAGAAAGTTTCCCTCTATCTACAGGAAGAATATTTCTTTGAATACTCTCATGGGGTTTCAAGATGCGAGCAGGTAGGTGAACAAGGTTTTTCACATGATTAGCTTATGCCCTGTCTGTTCTTCCTGTGGAAGTAATTTGTACAAGAATATTTTAACGTATTGCTAAACTTTTGACTGCTTCTTATCATCAGTAAAAATGTAAAGAAAAATGCTTGTTTGTCATTTTTAGCAGCTTCAGGTAACATCAAATAGAAAGTTTTCTTCAAATTATTTTATAATGGCTCATCCTGGAAGAGATCTGAGATATGTGTTTAAGGCTTTTCATTATTTCTTAAAAAGATACTATCAAGACCTTCATTTTCGTACTGTCTACAACACTTACTGATGCCAAGATACTAATAGTACAACAGATTACAGGACTTCATTAAATTTTCAAATTATGCTCTTAAAATTCCCATTCTTTTCATGCTGTGTAACTGCTTCAGGTGGTTATTGTATCTTTGCTATTACTGATTATATTTATGAAAAGAATTGGATGATACGTATCATGGTTTAGGCTGATCTGGCCACTAAATGAACGAGAGTGTCCCTCTCCCTTCCAAGAAGTGGAGGCAAAAGAGAGAATATGGGAGAGAGACTTATGGGTTGAGAAAAACCCCTAAAGCAGCTTTAATGAAATATTAACAATAAAAAGAAAAGATAATAACATAAATAACAAAATTATATATATACAAATATATAAAAAAACTAAGCTCTCAGGATGACGAATGTGTCACAAATCCCAGACTGGACTCAGTGTCACATGGAAACTGGATTCAGGAATGCATGGATCAGAGTCAAAGAGAGAATAACAGACAGAGTCCTCCTTGGATTCTGGCCATTGGAGAAAAAGGGCTGACCCCTTGATCCCTCAGCTTGATACTGAGCACGATGCAGATGGGATGGAATACCCTGTTGATCAGTTTTGGATCATCTGTCCTGTCCACTCATCCCCACTGGTGGAACCCCTCTATGCTTTTACGCTTTTGACCCTCCAAATTGGTGCATGACAAAGTTAGCTGACCTTGGTTGTTATAGCAACAAGTATAAGCAGGAACCTCTCTGCATACCATTCCTTGGTATTCACTATAAACATGAGACGTTATCGCTTCTAGAAGTAGGCATTATCTGAAAAATGTACCATTAATTTCAGAAAGTACAATCATTTAGAAACCACTTAACTGAAAAGTAAAATTACTGAAACGAAAATTGGTTTTGTTCTATCTCAAACCAGGACAATATGACAGCAGGTTACTATTCACTGACTCCACTTCTAATAACTCTAGTCTGACAAGACATTTCTCTATCTGACTAGGGGTTTCTAATCTGTTCCTCAATCAGGGTCTGTGAGAAGCTCAGTTTCTTAAACAAGTAAACCCTGAGATGTTGCTTAAGTCTATTTAAAGTCATATATCACTGAAGCTGTGAATATTCTCTTCTTTCTCTAAGGATACTAGGGCTTATAAAACATGTGTTTATATGTAACACCTTAGGAGTATTACATTATGCAGAGCATAACTGCATTAGTTTTCCCTGTGAGTGAAACTGGTGATAAAGAGCCTCAGAGAAGAGCTAAATTGCTTCCTCCATCCTACATAAGTTCCTTCCTTTGATGTCTTCTCTGAACTTCTTACATTGACTTCAATTGTAAATCTAGCATACCATGTGCTTTGAGCTATTCACTTCAACAGAGACTCTTCACTAACCAGAATCTAAGAATGTCCCTCTCTGGTGTTCCCTAACGCATGGTACGCATTAATGCATGGTAAAGCATCATCACTGCTGTAAATGACAGTGGATCAGACAAAGCTTTTATATACATCACTTACCAACTATTGCAGGCCTTGTTTGAAATGCTTAGTGTTTGTTTAACAAAATTCTACCCTGCAGGCCTGTGTCGCACCGTAAAGGCAGTATCAGGATGACTGCACAGGTGAACACCTGCAACTGCTACAAAATCCAGGCCTTCACCAAAGAGAAAATCCTTAATGGATTTTGTGCATAGTAAATACAGATTTAAGGATGAATATCTAAAATCTCTTTAGGGTGACAAGGTTATTTTTCATCATCTACATGTTGTACAGGGAGAAAACCGGGAGACATATGCCTTTAAACTACAGAGGGAAAGCTGTTAAATTCCTGTGTGAGTAGAATATATTCAAGGTTTGTTTGCTTTTGTAAATATTTTTTAGCACCTGAACATCTTGGAAGGGCTTGGACATTGGCAGTCATTCTAAATAGCTAAGCTTATTTATGACACAAACAAGGACACAATGAATGCCATTTCGTTTTTCTATCTTATTGTGCTACACTTAGTATTGAAGTATTTAGTCATCTAAGCATTATAAAAATTAAGCGTGCCAAAAGTTTGAAATTTGAAAATTCCCTTCTACTGGAAATGCTGAAATTTTTGTTATGACTGTAAGCAATTGATGAAATAGTTCTATTGGTAATTGGATTAGAAATTTAAATATTTCTATTGTGATAGAGCATTTAAAATATTAATTCAAATTTATTTTATTTTAGGAATGTGATGTCAATAATATGTCAAAACATGCCAGCAAATATTATGTTATGACAGAAAGTGTCATATTCTGTTTCATTATATTACTTTGACTTGACATAATACACTAGTTGACATGGTTTAACCATTATAGTATATCACATCAACATAAAAGTTGACATGTTTTGACTTCATGGAACTAAAAAGGTGTCATAAGTTCAAAATAAAATATAATGACACTAGAAGAACATGATACTTCTGCTATTCCTCATACTTTAAAAAAAAATAATTAATATACTCTGGTAAAAATCTTCCATTTCATGAAACCATCACCTTCTACCAGACAGATCTTTCAGCAAAACTTTCTCTAGCAACATAAATATACATGTGAGGACCCATGGGTTAAGGATCCTCATCTCCTTTGGCTTTATCCAAACAATAGACCTTACAGCAGCTGAGGTTCTGTCCTAATGTTCCTCTTCATCCTCTTGTCAGTGGATGTTTTTCCTTTTCTCATGACATTGGAAAAGCTAGGTCAAACATCTGAGCTTTACGTTTTGTTTGTGGTCACTCTGATCTCTGTCACAGTGAATTTCTTAGTCACAAGCCAGCTGCTGAGAAAACTGTCTGCCACATTCATGGGTCTTACTTTGATGTCTGACATTTCCATTTCCCAGGAGGAATGCAGTTGTCATGGGAGGTGGTGATGAGGGAGACTAAGACCATCCGTTAGATTGCCAAGGCCAGACACTTGCTGGCCCTTCGAGATCAGGACCAAAACACTGTGCTTCAAATCGTATTCATCTGGGAGCCAGCAATGAAAGCAGACATGGGAGTGATGCACTTTTGATGGACAGGGCTGCAAAGCAGTTACAGGTTGTTTCATTCTGGAAAACATGGAGTCTTGGAAAGAGAAAGTGAAGAAAGAATAAAGAAGGACCCGAAACATTGGATTTTATTCTAGTGATCTAGTTGTACTTTCAGGGTGCCCTGAGGGCTGGAGGTTCCCTGGGGATGGGGACCAGGAACCACAGAGGTGGCCCATAGGGACCAGCTGGTCAGGGCCTTCGCCAGCCAGGACCTATCCCACCCCCAGTCAGAAGCAGGAATGATGAGGGGCACTGCGGCAGCCCCATCCCTGGGCATCAGGGACAAGCTGAAGTTGGTCCGGGATGGCCCAGCTTGGCAGGGCCCATGAGCTGGGAAGGGCAGGGCAGGTCTGTGCGATGCTGGAGAGTGGCCCTGCTGCAGCATCTCTGGGGCAGGGACTGATGGATCTGGGGGCTGCAATGGGGTCCTGGGCCATGGGCAGGGTCGGGGAAGCTACGGGCAGAGCTGGGCAGGGAGAGGCTGTTGGTGGCCTCAGGACCCTAACAGTGCAGTTCTGTGATCTTCTGCTACTGCTTATTTCTAGCTACAACTAATAAGACAGATACCTGTCTTATTAACTGTAAAGATGGAATCCCATCTTTATCAGCTGACTATTAGAAGAGAAACTGAAGCTTTCAGTCAATTGAAAAACTTTTTCTTTTCCTTGAAAACTCACCTGTGTGTGTCTTTGACAAATATCAATGACAATGTAAAGAAGGGATTCATTAGTACCTTCTAGATGTCCTCTACACAGATACCCAAATACTCTGAGCAAACTCCAAAGTTGCTCAAAAACCTCCATGCATCTACATGTTTTCTTCTTACAAATTTAATTGAAATGCAATTTAAGACAAAGTGTGAGACAGGTACAAACTGTACCATCTGGTCCTGTGGATCATCTGTGGTTCAAAAATCACCCTCTGGAGCTCAATGCTTCAAAAGAGAAGGTGGTAGTCTAACAAAATAAGGATTCCCATGATGTTTGACAGACATCAATGAAGACATACAGAACTGGGTTTTTATTTGGGTTTCTTTCTAACAGTTTGATTTAAACATAAAAGACTATATTCAAGAGCATTTAATATGATCTATTAATGTCTTATAAAACAAAAGTCAGATTTCCAAGAAATCAGCCTAAACTGGTTTCTAATTTCAGTTGATGGTAACTATATACAAACTCATGTTCAATGAAAGTGAAGCTTCTGTACTTATTTACAGCAAGGGTATTTGGGCTTCATGCAGAGTAAGATGAGGGAGGCTGGCAAAATCCTCTTCTCAATGGTACTGTACAAGAGACATGCTTTTACATGTTGCAGAATAGCTGTTATCTCTGTGGAAACAAAGATGTACTGCATTCTTGTACAAGTACGAGCTCTAGAAACTCATTTAAAGTTGCCCCTCTGTTTTAAAAGGAAAATCTTGATCTATTTTAAACTTTCAAAATTAAGTTGACTTTAATGGCAGTGATTTCCATGTGNAAAAAAAAAAAAAAGACTTTGAACAAGGTTTTAATACTGCTGTGTTGTCAATAATTTATGGTTCATAACGGAAATGTACTTCTATATTTAATGCTGAGAATAGATATGGAATTTTTGAAAAGAAAAAAGAACAAATTTGAGACGTGAATGGTTCACACTGCTAATATGATACAAAGAAACTTAGACCCTTGGGAACTATTTTTCAACCCTAAAAATACCAGAAAGGCTGTATGATCTAAGAGTTGTAAAAGCAAAATAAATCTAAGAGCTGGGAACTGACTTTCTAGTGTACAAGAATATAAATTGCTGTTGCTTCTTGAGTTGACATTTATTTACCATTTTGCAGTATGAGAAAGAGCCTCAAGATTAGAACAGAGAAAATTAAATTATGTGCCTGTTCCTTTAGCTACAGGGAGGATTGTGTTTTAGAGATAGCTTTAAAGGTACATGGCCACAGGTAAAGGCCAGTACCTCGCTAAATGTATTTTATTCTTAGATGAACTGCCATGGAATGACTTGGCCAGAACTAAAGAAATCAACAATTTTCTTCCCTACTAAATAATTCCTTATCTTTGAGGAATATTTAGAAATGTAAATAGTACGTAGGTAATTTTGTCATTTTGGGGGCTGACAAGAAACATTATATTAAAATCCAAAGTCCAGCTGAGAAGGCAGCTAAGAAATGCAGCAGTTCCATAAGTGAAGCAGCACTGTTTTAAATTAGGTGAGCTTTTCCACAAATAGTGCTTTAATGAACCAAAGATAATTAACTGTGTTCTGGGTAGACTGAGTTTCCTGGCTACAAAAATTCCTTGCAACTGTTTATAATGTTAATAGCTTTAGATGTCTTTTATTAATACTGCTTTAGGTAGATTTTCTATTTAATATTTAAGTAAGTATTCTGACCAAGTAAATATCTTGGGTCTCAGTGAAAATCAGGGGGATCAGATTGTAATAAAATGTATAAGGTTATTAAAAGGAGGACTGCTGCATGACTTTGATTTCATACTTAGCATTTAGATATTAAAACATTTATACCCAGGTTTCTGTCAGACCTGTAAGAAATAACAATTTTCATAGCTGTTTAACTGACAGTGATTGACCCAAAACACAGTGTTTACTTTTATCGTGATACAAAATGTGTCTTCCTTCTTACAAGTCTTGCTGAATTTATTAATAGATTCTTCTTTTTTAATTCTTTTCTGTCAGGACCCTATAATCTAAATTGCCCTGACAAAAGACAGAATGTGAGAGGAATATGTTAAAATTATGAAATAAAGCGTGGAGGTGGAAAATACTAATTAAGTATAAGAGAACTGATATGTCATAGAATTAGCATGAAAAATGAAAAATACAAAAAAAGCTGTGCAATATAAAGTAATTTTAGTGATTTGAACAGGGATCAGTGCCAGATATTTTTAATTTCTAGTAATCATATCAGGAAGATTTAGAATAAAAAGGTCACTGAAACTGGGAACCGCAGAGATGCATTTCATCCATTATGTTACCACGCCATGGTAATTCTGAACTGGAAGGGTGGTTTGCCACTGAGAAGTGCGGTGTTCTAATTTTGTAGCTGATTTTTTCTGGGAAAGGCCAATCAGCCAGCAACTGCAACTCCTTCCTCCTCACTTGCCGAAAGGGAAGCACCTTTCTGTGCTGGCATGCAGGGACAGATACTGTTGTGAGTCTCAGATGAATGACTGTCACTGAAAAGGTTTTTCAGTGCCTCTCCCAGGCACCCTCTGGGAGGGTGCTTGCATTCACACAGAGACTCACTGAAATCGCAGGAGCTTTCTACAAGTCCAAATCTGTTTCTGCTTAAAACTGTTTCCAAACCCATGTTTTATGTGAAGAGCACAACTTACACATCTCTGTAGCACATCTTAGCATAGCAGCTTTGCAATGAGCTAGGAGAGAGCACGATCACGGTTTTATTGCCTGTGTATTAGAAAATAGCTCGATTTGCTGCTTTACATTGCTGCCATACATGGTGCATATTGAATAGGAGGCATAAAGCATAAGCAAAGACAAGCATGGGGCATCTTGGACAGATGTCTCATTTTGATGATCGCTGAGGAGGGTTTCTTGCATATAGTAGCTACTTAGTAGCTCTGGAAGAGCAATTTCCTTTGAGATGCAGTCATTCCAATGGGGCTGTAGTCCTAGATCACATGGACAGTTTAGGAACAGTAAGAAAAATTGCTATGTCTGGAAGAGACTAAATGACCCTTCAGCCCAGAATCATGTCTTTGGTAGAAGCCATCTCTAGAAAAAGATGATAAGGAAAGGCTTCATATAGAGTGGTACTTCCCTTAATAAATGTCTTCACTTTGGAGAAGCTGTACGCAGGTATTTCCTGAGGTGAAAGCTGTTGCTGCATCTCTTGTATAACAGTCCTCAGCACACTTTTCATCCATGATTTGTGTAGCTGTCTTTGTAAGCATTTATACTTTTGACATCCACACCATCTCATGGCAATGAGCTCCACAGGTTTATGAACTGTGTGGAGAAGTATGCTTCCTTTCTTCATTTCAAAGCTTCAGCTTATTTAACAGGGGGTATAAAACATAACCACAGATCAATATAGAAGAGACACAGGGCCATAATGGAATCCCCTAAATACAACTGAGTAAAAACAGGGTAGAATCTTAGAATACGATGAAGTGATTCTTCTCATTATAAACCATCTATTCTCTCCCAAATTAATACCCTTAAGAAAAACAGGATCCAAAAATAAATTGAAGCAAATTAAACACAAATTTATACCAGGTCAAATCTCTTCCATGAGTGACTCTATTGACCTCCCAGCTAAGTTAATGACAAAAGTGTAATAACAGGCAGCCCAGAACTCTAAAATTCTCTTTGTTACTGATACAGTCCAGCCTTATTTGTAGTTGTAGCAGTAGAAAAATTTCTGTGGGTTCTCTGCAGATCTTTGGGTACTGAGCTCTTTTCATTAGCTTATTGTTAGAGGCAAATGCTAGTTAATCAAGCCTAAAAACCACATTTCTCATCAAAGGTATACCAAGCAAAGGTTTGTGGTGAAGTACATAAGTGTTCCCTCAGGTGTACTTGAGTGTGAACTCCAAGACTGCCTGACCATATGCACTAGGACTCTGGGCTGTTAAACCTTCAATACTTCTTTCTTGTAAGAGGTAAAGTGGGTGCAGCAACACTTGATCCAGCAATATTTTTGCATTAAGACAGCTATTAGGTAACGTGGGCATTACATCTTCTGTTGTGTTATTTTAAAATGAACACTTGTTAAATACTGCAGCTTTACTTGTGTCAATGAGAAAATTTCCTGTTACACTCGTGAGCGTGTATCATTGAAATGAATCTGTAAACTTGCTTTTTCTGAGAGGTTAGCTTATGCTATTTATTTGCAGATTAGATAGTGATAGAATTTTCTTTTTTCATTTACTCTCTCTATTCACATAAAACCATTGGTCAATTGTTTTGGAATATCTCATTCACCTTAACTGAACCAAATTCTCTGTTTTTGTAATATGCAATTTGTGCTAATTAGGATACTAGAAGTTAGTCCAATTGTCTGCTTTAGCATTGGAATTTTTTTCCCCACAGGATGAAAAATTAAGAGAAAAAAGGAGGATATGTTTGACTGATTTTAGCATCAAGGAGTTGTATTAAAATAGACATCAGCTATTGTAATTTTGACCAAAAATGGATGAAAGTTTACAGATGGTGGCTGATAGCATTAACAGATCAAAATAGTCAATGTCTGAAAGTAAAGATATCAAAGATATTATTCATACACTTTCAGACTTTCAGGGATGAAGGGATGATATTGTTCCTTTTTTTTGTGTTTCTGTTCCTAATCCACTTGCAGAGGAAATGTGATAGTACTCAGAGAAATGACCTGAACATATAAGCAACTGAAGAACTATATGGAGGGACCATTAATTTCTCACACTGGCTCCATTTAATTGCTTACTATGCTAATGAAAGTATGCTTGCTGCCTTTATTCCGGCCTGTACCTTTCTTCACCTGCATGTCTTGATTAAGGGTTTGAATGCTAATGAGCTTAGATGGATCTGATTAAACTCAGACCATGCCAACAGAGAGAAGGGAGGTGGGAATGTTTGTCAGAATACAAAAAAAAATAAGTTCTGCTACCTTCTGCGTTGCAGATTTTTAAAGATACAGATGTGTCTTGTGCATTTTTAGGATCTAGTATTTGATAGCAAAGTTGCTTCACTGCTCACTAGCAGAGCTAGGAACTTAAACACTAAGCCATTAGTAAGACCCCTTCCAGAAAGAAATTAATATTCATGTGAAAGAAGAAATAAAAAAGATCTAGGAGTGAATTATAATAAAGAAGGTGAAGAAAAAGCTCAAGATTTAACAAGTTCAAGATACAGAAATTCGTATTAAAAACAGAACTTCAAATCTTTACAATGTTCTTGGAGAAAGAAGTATTTCTGTAGGGAATATTTAGAAGGAACTTCTTGTAATGTACTCAGTCTCTTGTATGAAACTGGGAAATAAGAGTGCTATACATCTTTATATTTGTCATTTGTTTTTCACAAGTTACATAGAGGAGTTCATGCATATTGTCTAAACCCAAGAACTACTTCCCTTCATGTTTTATTCAAGACAGATATGATTATAAGACTGGGAACGCAGATAAAATTGCTTCTAGGACTTAGGAGATTCTGAAGCCCACAAAAAGGATTTAGTGTCTACAATGGGACTTTAACAGGGTGTAAGTCATGAAAGTCCAAAATTGCTGTACATAAACCTACTATTTGCCTACCTATAGATATGCACATGAACTCCAAAGTTCCATTCATTGCTAACTTTGCAACATATGGAATGCCTAAGAGTAAGTTTCCGGGAAAACCAGAAGTACTTCCAGCTTAAAAGGTCTAAGCAACTTGGTAATCAGCTAATTACCAAGATTCACAGCTCCATGCAAGATTCACAAATTAGATGTTCTCTTGCTTATGCTGTGAAAAAGAATCAGTCTGATACACGTACTCAAAACACATCAGGCTTTGTTAAAAGTATAGCGGTCTTGTGTTTCTTCAAAGCATGACAGTAGAAGTATTGGTAGTGATGTCAGCACCCTTTGACCACCATGAATTGCTGAGATAGATGATGAGGAATCTACCTCAGGATTTGAGAAATCTGTGTTTAATTGCCCTTTCCTTTCTTATAAAAAAAACAGTGCTTTTATAGGGAACTATTTGAACTCCCTGGTTGTGACGGAGGAAGGGAAGAAAACCTTTTAAAGTTGGGTTACTTTACACAGTCGGTGAGAAAGAAAGGTTAAACTTGACTCTTTAGCTTAGAGGTTGCCCTCTGATTTCTATATATCTTACATTTTCCAGTCACTTGATAAGTGTATGTTCCACACAATGTGGAAGTCGGACTTTATCCTTCTATGATGAGTGTCATAAGTGCTTAGATACAATTATTCCTTCTAGTATCTCCTCTCCTTTCCGAACCTACTAGTCTTGTCCAGACAATGAAAGGCATTTGCTAGACAGAGATGTCCTAGGTTCTTCAGGGTTAGCAGTTCTAGAAGTCTTGTGCTTTTTTTCTTTTTTTAAACTTGCTTAGATAAAGGTATATTTCCAAAAGCCTAGGTGAAGTAATTAGAAAACAGTGAAAGTAGAAAAGTGGGTAGAAAAGACATCTTTCTAGTTATGAAAAGTGAGCTCCCTCTCTAAACTTCTGAGAATGACTGAAGACAGCTACTGTGGAGAAGAGATCAAGCTACTCCTGCTTGAGCAGGAGCGTTGGAATAAATGATCTCAAGAGATCCCTGCCAACCTCAATGATTCTATGCCCTGTAAGGAGGCTAAGCTCCGGAGAATCATTCCATTACTAATATTACCTACATGCACATAGTTCTTGTTTGTCTAAGTTTCCAGAGTCTAGTATGATGTGCCTGTCTCCCTCTATGAATTGTAGGGAAAATCTGTCTACTTTGTTCATGGATGTGGAACCATCTACAACACCCACGTACTAAAAGTTAGAATTTACGATGACTTAAGTCTGTATCAGTTATAGATTTGAGAAAACATTGTCTCACTTACACATCAATAGAAAGCAGGATCTTAGTCAGTTGACAATTTTTGTTTTAGGAAAAGAAGTATTAAAACAGTCACTACAGTATTCCAAGTTTAATCTGAAACTCATAAATTAAATTTACATTCTTCAGTTGAAGAATAAAGCCCATGTTCCCTACATCAGATTGTATAACTCTCTGGCATTAGTTCTCTCAGCCTGTGACCTGAGAGACTAACTAGTCTCACTTGACTAAACTGACTTCAATATAAATTTTATTATCAGGATGTAAGGGAAATGTGAATCGTATGCAGTCATTTTCCCTTTGCAAGCTATCCTAATGTTTAACAAGAGATCAAATACTGAGCAAAGTAGGCTTCTGAAACTTTATTTTTATAACAGCCGTTCACAGTTCAGAATAGAGAAGGAGTTGACTTGCAGTTGAAGAATAGAGTGGAAGCCTTGTTATTATTATTCCACGTTATCTTTAATACCTGTCAGCCTCTCAGGAAAATAAGATTCCTATAAAATGTCTAAAAACATAATGTTGGGCAGAGAAATATTTGCCATAATTTTTTCACAACAAAAAAAGGACATTACCCAGGGCAGAAGTTTGCCCTGGCTCCTTTGTCTTAGAAGAAGGTAATATATTGAAAATATTCTTCAAAACTTTATTAAATCCTAAAACCAATAAACTCATCTTTATAATGGACTGATAGGGATCAATCCTGCTGATGGAGTAGGTAGGACAGCGGGTGGAGAGGAAAAGAGGGTAGAAGAAACAGAGAGAAAGGGAGGGGTGAAAAAATCCTAATGCCTGAATTCTCTGTGAAAGAGGGATAGCTAAGGGGTGTTCTTCCTGCTCAGTGAATTAGCCATGACAGTACAGGCAGAAATGCCGCTTGATATTGATACACTCAACTTTGTACTGTTTCCCTATTCATTTCAGGGCTGCATCTGGTCTTGATACTTTCAAATTCTTTTAGTCCAGCACAGAATAAAGTTAGAAGGAAAAAGGAAATAAAAGGAAAAAAAAAAGAAAGTAGGGAAACAAAGAAAGAGTTTAAGGAGAAAAAAAAAATGGAAAAATGGAAAATTTAGACTGAGAAGCGGGCCAGCTGGCAGCATTAATGACTTCGCTGAGGAAGCGGAGAAATATAGAATCAGAGAGGAGGTCTATGAAGAGCAGTTAGAAATACTTGGATAAGAAAAGAGGCAGGAGGAAAAAAAATCATTTCTAGGAGAGGATTAAAAAGGAGGAGAATGTGAAAATCGTGGCGTTTTCACTGGTCAGCTCAAGAGTGTTTCTATGTGTTTAGTGAAACTTCCAGGGAAGCTTGGCTTTCTGAATTTCAGAAAAAAAAATTTGTAGTTTCAATATGTTCCTGATAGGTCCACGGACACTTGCAACAGGAAACAAGGGGAAAGATGAGAAAAGGCAACTTATAAGTGGTTATTTGTAGTCTGGTGTTGAGTGTATGAAAGAGGGAATTATTAAGTCTTTAATGACAGTACACTGCAAAGTTTTAAAAAGTATCCTCAGGTTCCCTTTGTGCTTGCTTTAAGTTACTTGAACACCATTTGCTTTTACTGGATTTAAATGAAGGTGGTTGAAGATATTTGTAAATAATGCTTTTTCTTTATGGAGCAGGTAGAAAGAGCAGGAGCACCACCCAAAATAACTGGTGCATCGCAAGGTTTTAGCAGAGGTTGACCAGAGGACTCCAGTAGGTTTTCCTGAGAACTGATATCAGTGGCAGGAGTGGAAAAAATAGTTCAAGTGGAAAGACTAATTCATCTGGAATTGTGTTTATATAAGCCTTGTCCATTTCTGGGAAAGAACTGCAGGCTAGACCAAAAAAGCTGAGAGAAGGTAGCAAGGAAGCACAAGAAATGTGAATTTGTATGAAGACCTTGGCGTCCTCTCACTTTCCTGCTACTACAATAAAAGCAGATTTTAAAATAATTTTGTATTCTTCGTTGTTTTTTTTTTTTTTTTTTTTTTTTTTTTTAAATGAGCAAGAGTGGAAGAAACTTTAACAATACTGGTATTTGGAAGTGTGCTTTCATTCCCTTTGACAGCACAAATAGAGAGAGCAGTGCTACCTACTTTCTGTTTGACCTGGCTTGAGTCAATGCCATAAGTCTTAGTAATAACAGCAGTCTTTCATATCCTAAGAATAAGGATGTCTAGATTTAACTGCACACCATAAGAAATTTAAAGACAGCACTGCATCCCATGGGTGTGTCACATGTATATTGAATTTCAAAACTACAGTCCTGGGTTTTAAGGTGTCTGAATTGCTTTGTGATTATTCTGTATACTTGCAGCTCTCCTATTTACCAGTTGAGATATCTCAAGCATCTGTGCCCTCTTCAACTTTATATTCTTCAATTCTGTTAAGCACCTAGTACTCCGGAACATTTTGGAAGAAATATGAGCAGCTAAAACATGAAGTCTGAAAGTTGGAAATAAATATACAAGCATATTTACACCTGCTACTAAAGAGTGGAGTGAGATGGAAGGGGTAAACTCCAGGAGCTGATTCCAGGCTAAAAGTTGCCCTGCCCCTTTTGTCCGAAGCCCAGTGACTGATGGACATCCAGCTTCCTTCGAAGTGAGGAGCGTATGCCAATGGAGTCAGGGACACAAAATCATGTCCAGGAGTCTGCTCCTTAGTGTCTTGTTTCTTTTAGAGATTTTTCCCACAGAAGTTGTTTACTTGAAGTGTGAGCCTGAGTTAATCGTTTGTCTCTATTAATACTTTCAGCACAGTTTTTTGAAAGCTATACAATGAACTCCATTAAAGTCAAGAGGCTGCTCCTTCAGGAACTTGACAGTATTAAAATTCTTACACCTTAGGCCTAGGCTTTTAAATGTAAATGTTCAAGAATTCTAATAGCACTGGTGGGTGACAAAGTAAATCTTGAGACAGAAGCACCAATTTATCTATTCCTTGGTGTGTGCTCACCCAGGATCTTCACATACATCGATTCACTGAGCTTCTTTGGGTTTGTATTTTCCAAGTGTTGAGGCAGGATAATGAGGAATCTTACCTGACAGCATTACTGAAGAATAGATCTGTTATGATTGCATTTTTTTGACAATTGTGGTGATTACCAATATGTAGCAATATATAAAAAAATGTATATTTAAGTTACCTACTTTTTGCTGTTAGGATATTTCATTAATTTCCATAGACATGTCAGGAGAAAACTGTATAAGGAGGAGTAAAGAAGTACTAGTTTTTGAATTTTAGTGAGGTTCTTATAAAGGCAAGCTATGGTTACCTCTCTAAAAGGAGAGGGTAAGGAGGGAGTTTACAAACAAAATTTCTTCTTTTGTCTAAGCCTTTCCCTTTGTCTACCATACTTAATCCTAGCTTATTCCCTGAACACCTAACATGATTCATCTTTTTTTTTTTTTTTTCCTCTCATGTACAATAATGGTTATTATGCAAACAGATGCTACTTTAAGTGTAAATAACAACTTAAAAACAATGTTTAGAGATAGTGTGATTTTTCTGTCACATGCTAAGCACATCTAACATACTGTCTGTTAACATCCGAATTATCTGTATAGAGAGAGAAAAGAAAAATGTTTCCTTCCAGTTATCAAAACAATCTGACATCTCATTTGCTTTTGAATTTAAATATCTTTTCTAATTTTTTTTCAAATAAAATTCTGTGGAAAGAAATATTGATGCTTATGTTAACTAAAAATAAAAAAAATAATATGACAGTCAAACACCTAAACCCCTTGTTTGAACATGGTAATAAAAGGGCTTATTTTAATTGTCCATCGCTACTACTAATTTTCAATTGTAAAATACTTTTCATCTTCAAAGCATACCACATTAAGAAACCCAATGTTTGGAAGCTTGTTCTAGTCAAGTTCACATTTCTAATAAGGTACCTTTTAATAATCAGAATAATTAACCAGTGGTAGAATTTACTTGGGGATGTGGTGTATTCTCCATCACTTCCAATCTTTAAATCAACACTGGATGGCATTTAAAGAGATACATCATATCTTACACAGAAATTATTAGCTTGGTGCAGAAATTAGTGCATGATTTGTGTGCTATAGAAAAGGTTAGAATAGATTATCATAATATTTCCTTCTGGGTTTAAAATATGTAATCTAAAAATAATTAGGTGTTGTTCAATCTTAATTCTTAATTAGGGTATTCAGCTTGAATTGCTGAGCAGAACGTCCAAGTAAGATTAAGACTGAATAAAATTCAAGTTAGATTACTGTTTTCAGATTTTAGGATTCTGCCTTATCATGGTGAATGTCAATGCCTGAAAATATTCTGTTATAGTGAGTTTTTTTATTCATTATGAAACCTCTAATGCTTAATATGCTTGCCTATTAATTTGGAGTTATTTATTTCAATATATTTTTAAAGTCCCTTCCCCACAACATTATACATAGGAAAGGCAGTCATTGTTGGTTCTAGTAAGTATAATAGCTTCATTTTTTAAGGACTTAATAAAACTGATCCAACAAATGGCCCAAATCCAGGAAATTTTTTCCTGATCTACCAGCTGAAGGAAAACAGGAAACAATGGCACAAGGCTTCTAGATCTACTACACGTTATTCCAAGTACATGGCACACAGATGCTGAACTTTGTAAAAAAAGAGAATTCTGTTTATACTGTTGACACAATTCATATCCATATAATGTTTTATGCTAAAAATGCCCGTATTCTCAATTTTTCTGAGAAGACTATAAAACCACAGCAAATGAGCTTTAGCAATTATTAATTCCAGAGATCTAAAAATTGTTCTTTCTAGCTGTACAGATTCCTGTTTAGTTCTAAGAAAGAGAAAAAAATAATATTTGTGCTCTATCTTGTCAGTGGTTTCCCACAAGTATTTATAGGTCAGGTCAGCTACCAGCTAAAACTAATTATACCTGACTTTATCGGTATAGTATTCTAAGCTGTATAAATTACGCTTCTAAAGGAAAGCCAATGAGTCCCACAGGTATGAAAACAAACATTAAAATGTTTACAATGCCTATCGGAAAGAATGATAACATCCCTGCTCATGATACTGCAGTCATGTTTGCATAGTGTCCAATATAAGACCTGTTTTTAGAGGTTTATCTTCTGACTGGTAAAACCAAGATAAAAGAGGGAAAGAAAGGCCTCAGATGAAAAAAAAAATATTTTTTTTTCCTTTGGGCCTATGTGTAAAGAAGAAGGGAAGAAGAAACAAAGTTTTATGGGACAATTCTGTGTTATGAAAAAAGCACTTTACTTTTTACAAAGCTGCTTCAAGTAGTTATTTGCTCCCTAATGGCAAGCGGAACTCCCTAAAATGACTCGAAAAATCATTTTTCCTCTAATGTATTCTTCAGTGCAGTTACCTTCTCTTCCTTTATACAAGTTTAAAAAGCTTTAAAAATTACTTGTCAGAAATTATGACTTGCTTTACTCCAAGTGTAGGTATATTTTTTAAGGATAGGTTATTTTGTCTTTGTTTTACTTCATATATATACCATGGAAATATCACCTATCTTCTCACTCCCACTTGTTAATGGAGATCCATACAGTAGTATATTGTGTTGGCTTTGGGGCAGTCATGGTGATTTTAATTAAAATCTCTGCATAATACAGTCCAGAAAATTTTCTTATTTAAAGTTTCTTTGAAGTAAAATGGATTGAAAATTCACTACAAACACTGTTGAATTTTTCCTCTGCTTAATTACACTCAGTGATAAAAATTTACATTTTATTGCTACCCAGAAATTTGGGTAGCCTTTGGATTTTGTTATTCCTTTATGTACTAGGCTAAAGAGCCCTCTATCATAAATTTTCTATTCCCTAAGTGAGTATTTATAAACTTTGAATCAAGTCATGACTTAACTGTCTCTGTCGAGTTAAATATATTTAGATCTTAGAATCTCTTGCTACATAGCTGGCATGTTTTCCAGTCCTCTGATCATTCATATGTGGCTGTTCAAAGAATATTTTCCTTAGCTTATCAACATCTTTCTGGAATTGTCAGTATTAGAACTGGACTCACTTTTTCAGGAAGCTCTAATTGCTATTTTTCTGTTTATTCATCCAAGGCTTTTTTTGTCATTGAAGATTACTCAGAACACTGTTAAGATTAGTTCCATTTCATCACTGGTTATGCTACACTACTCTTTACAACTACTTTTTTTTTTTTACAACTACCAGTAAATTGTTATTCAGTGAAGAACTTTGTAATCAACCTATCAGAATGTTTCAAATATGTTGTTTTGCGTATGTTTAAATAATTTACATTTAAAAAAATCCTAATTTTTGGTCCAAATGTTGTTACAATGTATCATTGTTGTTTCATTTAAAATGTTATTCGTCTAGCAGACTATTTTCTGCAAATGCTGACTGTTTAATTTCCTATTAAATTATTCATTAATTGACTGTGGCTTTTTTAAAATGCATCTCCACCAAGTTGTCTGCAACTTCCTGTGCCACAAGACTTAATGATGCTAAATGTTAATGTGAAAATGATTGTCCAGAGAACTTCTTGATCTCCTCTTTTGTGACTGTAGGATGAAGCTTGTACTCCAGTCCTGGTAGCTGGAATTCAAGCTATATTTTAAATGATTGTTGTAATGGAAACTAATTCATTATTATCAGGCTAATTAAATTATCTGGGTTTTTTACAAAAAATATATAGAAATGTTTTTAAACATGTCTTTTTTTGCTGTAATTATACACCTCCACTATTAAAGAAGTAAAGAATGAAGAAACATATGGTTAACTGTATTTATTTTCTCTGTATAAATTATGTTAGACAAGGGTGACAAGTGTAGATCAAGATGGAGAGTATAAACACTTCTGGCTTGTTGTTACAGCATTGGCATCATCAGTAAAACCAGTGGACTGTATGAAAATCCAGATCTCATTCAAATAACCATATTGTAAGTAGTCAAGTCAGGGATATTTGGGGAAAATGTGGCAGAAAAACACTTTTCTTTTTGAGGATCCATGCAAAGCCCAGACATAGTTGAAAAGCTTGGATTCAAGAAAGCAAGAGGACTTCATATCTCAAAGCAAACATGCTTTGTTTGTACCATATTTGGTTTGGTCAATGCCAGGACTCATATAAAGCCCAGTGTAATCTTAAGACTTGACTCTGGACATCCCTGATGTCTGTGTAACAGGCAGCACTGGGAACCTTTTAAGGAGTGTTTCCAAACCACTGCATTTATCTGTTACTGATCGTGTCATGAGAGCAGATGGGATACACATACACAATAGCTTGAGCTCGGTGACACTGAAGGCGATATGTGGTAAAAGCTACTTAAAGCCGAATGAGTCCCTGAGGTTCCCACCTTTTGATCCCCTTTCAGGTGTGCTAGGCAGTTTGCCCTGTGTCCAGCTCTGGGTAGACTTGGAAAACCTGACCTTGAGCCTTCTCTTTATGACAAGGTAGACGCACTTAGTGTGTCCTAAAGGAATGGATGCAATACAGAGACGACCACAATCTACTAGAAAGCTGGACTGTTGCACAGTAAAGCAAAAAAAGCGTGGGCATTGAACAGCACCACAGTGAATTAGAGAAACTTCATCAGTTTCAGTAAGCCCTGAAACAAAACTTCTGTTTAGATTTCTCCAGAGATAATAAGGTTCAGCCCACTTTTTACATGGCCTTGCACATAAATAGAGTAATTCCACCCTGGCACACTGTGGAGAAAGAGCAATTCATTTACTGAACGTAAGTTCTCCTTTTCGCTCTAGAAAAATCTGTGTGTGTGTGACATTTTTGTGTGCTGGTGTAATATGTGCACAAACTTATTTAGACCCAAGCAATGTGAGTGTAATTAAAATGAATTTTCTATTATTATTCTCATCACTCAGACTTGATCAGTTCATGTTATTGGAAAGCAAATATGGGTGGCTTGAATCATTTAATAATCTGATCAATGAGCTGAGAGATAGATTCTTGATGTAAGTGGTTTACAAATCTATTTAATACTAGGCAATATCCTCATGACTAAGGAACTCTGTCGGAGCAAAGAAAGCAGAAGGAGGAGTTAGGTACACTGCAAGCCAGGCAAACCAAAAAACCTTGTCTGTTTGTTCCTTTGCTAATCAGTGCCTCCCTCTGCTGCTCTATAAACACACACACCCGAATACAGGTATTTATAAAAAGTGGGACAGAGATGCACTCCAGATCTTATGATCAAGACACAGACTACCCTTATATTCCTGAAAGACCACGCAGCAGGGAAAAAGGCAGCCTGTATAAAGCTTACCTTTACAATTAACAATTTTCTAAGACACTTATAAGTTGCCTTTTGCAATTCTTACCGACTTTTCTCAGGTAGACAAATTAACATGCAAGGCAACTGTTTATTACTATTTCAGGTAGTAGTAAGTACTGCATGTAGTGTATGCAAAAAAAGTAGACTATCTCCAGTAGCATGTATATATTTGGTTTGTATTATGTTATAAAGATATGATTCTCTGTTTTCTGTTTATGACCATTAAACCCACTATGTTTTTGATTAAATAAAAAATACCAAGATTTATACCTTGGTGGCTGTGCTTTGTGGGGTGTTTTAAAGGGATTGAATTCAGTTTTTCCCATAATTGCTACTTATATTTTACAATAGCAATATGAACCCAGTCTGTCATAACGACCTTTGATTTTAAGGTCTCTGTCCTATGACTGGATTCATGCCAGCAAATTCATGTCCATCCCACCTGATTTCACGCATAACCTCAATGTCTACATTGAGATGTACCCAATAGAGTAAGATCATTAATTAGGGGGATGGAGGCAGCGGTGAATTATAGGATCCACTAGAATCAACAGTAAAAATTCCAGTGCTGCTCTGTCACTCCGTATGGTCATGCAATTCTTTTTGAAAAGAAGAGTATGGGTTTGCTAAACATTTTCAACTAAAGACTTCTAGTTTGTGAGCTTCAGTTAAGAAAGGAAAAATGATACAATATTTACTATGTTGATCCAAAGCCTATTGTCATTAAAAGTATATTAATAATGAAATAAATTCTGTCACTTTTCTAGTTATACACTTTAAGAAGGCAAGGATGTGATTTTTGTCAAATATTTAGCCTAAGCGCTCTTGAAAATTGCTCCGAATTCTCCTTCCTTTTTCTGAGCACTTCATGATGCTTGTTATTGCAGCTAAATATGTAATCTATACTAATAATAACATTTTGTCTACCAGTTAGTTAAAATTCTGCTGCTACCGGACCTTTCTCTGGGGAGGACACTATCCAAAAAAACCTGAAGCTACCTCATTTTAAAGAGATACTCTACTCAATATATCCACTTCAGTTCTCTCAATAAAAAAGACAATATGTTAATAAGTGTCACTTGAGAATAAAAATGGAAATAATCACTTATGAATTTATCCACAGCTGACAGCTTTATTAATCTCTGTAGCTGCTGTCATTTGATAAAGAGCAACATATAATAAAAACTCTGCAAATTACCTAATTAGGCATTCTGCGGCAGAAGCTCTGCTATTATAACAGCCAGTAATCAGGTAAAAAACCAAAACAATAACATTTGTCTTGGAAAGGAACAGCTCTTTGAGAATCTTCCTCATTTATGATGATCTAGCTACAAACCAATGAAAGAATAATGATTCATAGTCAACAGCAATATTCTGGCATGTAGCTATTATTACTAGCAGATGAAGAAGAATCCTTATGCTTGATAGGAAGTCCCTCTTCCAAAAATACCCTGGTGCACATTCGTTAGAGCATGCACAGATATATATCCCAGAACCTGCAAGCACTCTTCTCTAGGAGGGGATGCAGGACTTGGAAGGGTTAGTTTATTTATAGACCTACATCACTTTCTTAATTCCTTTCTTTCTAAGAGGCCTAACTAATTTCAATAGAGTTGACTCCAGTGAAAAGCTTTCCTGTGTAATTCCTTCCAAACACTAATGATGCTTGAATCAGTCATGTAAGGGTAGTTATTTGCTTACAATGCATTTTGGTAAAAGAAGTAGATATGAAAATAATATGCATAATAACACGGTTAACAGAAAACCCAGAAAAAAGTACAACATTTATTAGAATATTAGCAGATGACAAAATATATTAAAAAAAAAAGATAATTCGTATTCATGTATAATGTCTGAAATATTAACATCTATGATGTTATCATCTTATGACGATACCGTATTAAAATCTGTGATTATATTAACATCTATGATTAATCATATTAACATCTATGATTCTATGATCTGAACTTTTTTACCAAAAATAATTAAATTTTATATCTTGGATTGATTCTTTTAATTTTCTTGGTCAAGAAGAAAATCATTGCAATGGACATTTTGGGAAAATGTTGAATTTGATAGATAAATTTCAATTTTAATGAAATCACATTTACATAGGGGGTGGGTTTTAAAAATAAAAAAATAAAAAAATAATTTGACTGGAACCAGTGAAGTGTTTTCACCACCATCCCTTCCACTGTCCCAGTCTTAAAGGGTGATCTTTTCCTTTTTTTTGTTTGCTTCCAAGTCTGTTTCCACACTTGTTCACGCATTTATCTTTGATATAACTGTGGACCTCTATTTCAAGCTTAGTTTAGTTAAAATCTTAAATGTATTGGATGATTGATTGGCTTGCTGGACTTAAGTCTACCATGAAAATTGGCATGACCTGACCTTGCAATGTTCTATCTCTCTGCCCTGTCATAGCAATTTGAATGAGACACATATTTTAATAGTCATTTATACTGTTCCCAAATGCCAAGCCCAGGCAGCTTGGCTATGTCCTTTACAATTATGAGCTGAATCACTTCCTTCTGCTGAGGAATGGCTTTTACGCTATGCTATAACACAATTTTGCTGTATTTCCTTGCCTTTCAGAGTAAGAGTGAGAAAAACACATATCATATCAATTATAACTTTATTCTCCCATCCCTCCTCCTCCCAGTCTTATACTTTATGGTTTGATTTTTACACTGTTGGTGTCTGGGCTGTTAGAAAAGTTAAAGGTTTCAAATTCTGCCTCTCCCTTTCTTGTGCACAGCGCTAACATGCAGCTTCCATTTCTCCAGTGTCTCCAGAAAGGTTTTATACCAAACTGAATAGCAAGCTAGGAAGAAAGCCACCCATTTCCTTTGCTCTTGGAAGTGTTGAGAGAAGATATTGAATGCAAGTTTTAATTATGGTTCCTTGCTAGCAAGAAATTCTGTGTTATGCATAAGAAGGCTGAATAAAATAATGCTGCCTATAACAGTTATTTGTTCTATTGCTATATGCCCTTTATAGTGTATTTCCTCCTGATAGACCCATTTAGGTGGCGTCTATGAGAAGAGGCTGGAGTTACCCTGTGCCAGACACCTGGCTCCAATGGACGCACCACAGGGCACATCTGAGTCCCTCAGCCAAGATGGTGGCACATCTGGGAAGATGTGTTTAAGAAAGGGTAGAAAACATCACATAGGCAGAGGAAGAGGGAACAAAAATAGTGACAAACAGCAGAAGGAACAGTAAAGTCAGAGAAAGCGGAGGCACTCCATGGCAGCGCAGGGTTTGCCCATGGCCTGGGGGAACCTGTCCCCAAAGCAGGTTTATCCTGGTGTTTGTTCCATCTATCTTTTCTGAGAAAATACCAGCAGTGGTCAACCTGAAGTATTTTAGTACCCACATATGTTGAATGAACAGGATTGAAAAGCATGAGAGAACGAGGATTGAAAGCATGAAAATTTTGTGGGATCTGAAAGGAAAACATTCTTGAAAGAGGGTAGTGAAAAGTCTGACAATTCCCAGTGCCTAGAGCAATAAAAATAACGGAGTGAAATGTCAGTTATTGTATCATACAATCATTATCAGCTCTATGTGGGTGCTGTGTGAAGGTCCAGGAAGCAGGATCCCTTCTGAAAACTCTAGACATGCTGAGACAGTGTCCACACAACAGGTCCTTTTTGTACAGGATGAATTCATTAATCAGCAGGAGATGTCTCATGCACAGGGTGAACAAAGAAGAGACTCAGCAATCAGTATTTCTGAAGAAAACTTACTCCTGAAAATGCGCTCACTATTGATTTGTAATAATTATGTCTTCCTATTACTGACCTTTTAGGCATCCACATAATGTGTCCTCTGACTTATGTTTGCACTGACTTCTGGAAATAAGGCTGATTGTTTATGCCGTTTCTGAGTTAGGATAAGTAAAACTTTGACCTCTACTGAAAGGTTGCATACATTTGAGTATTCCCTGTTTCCCACTCTGCCACAGTACAATGCTTTGTTTATTTGTCTCCAGGTCACATTAGAATGAAATGTGCTGTCATCAGAAGCCATGAAGTACATCATAAAATGCCACATGTTGACCCTAGCAGTAACGGATGCAACTCCAGGATTTCAGCAGAGGTGTCCTTGCTCAGACCAGAGTTGGAATTTGGTACCTTGAAATATTAAGAAAAAATGTCTCATAAACAATTAAATAAAAGAGGAAAACAGCAACTTAAAGAAAAAATCCAAGTGTGAAGTTAAAATAAAAGACAGAAGTCCAGTAAGCCTCTCTGTAATACCTCTGAACCAAGTTGTCAATTTCTTAAAAAAATAAAGAAATATCACTGGAAAGAACTCAGAAGACACTAAATTTCGTTTTCTTCAGTAAAACTGAACTCAGCTCAGGGGTGTATATGTAAGCATAGATAGGAAAGTAAAGTTTAAGACTTTGTAACAAAAGACAGAAAGTGGGACATATTTGAATGTACAAGACTATTATTAAGTTGCAGGCTAAGACTAGAGTCCTGAATGCATAAATAAAAATAAGCCACTGGTGCAGAAAAAAATCTAAATGATGCAATTTAATTAAAATAGTTTATTATCCACTGAAATTATATTAGCTAAAAACTTGGACATTATTAAAAGACTTTACCTATGCTTCCAAAACATTTAAGTATAATACTGAAGCCGCAAAGGTTTTTGCAGGATTTACTTCTTCAAAGATGTGATCTTTGTGGATAATGATGACTGAAGCCCTGCTTTCAAGCGTTGTGACTTTCATGTGTGCTGACACAAATTTAGATCAGTTAACATACATTAAATTAATGTAGACAATAAACCATGTGTAAAAGTGGATCTTGATGACAGAGTGTGTTTGCTGGCTTACAAACCCATGCTTAGAAGTTTATTGTAACTGTAATTCTCCAGAAAAAATGTCCAGCTAACTGTTCAGGCTATTAACTTGTATGTATAAAGTGCGAATGCTTCAGCAGAAGTCCTCCAGTAACACATCAGGGTTGTACATAGGTGGCACAAGTGTGTGGGAGGTAGAGAAGAGGCTATGTTTTAGCATGGGCTTTCTTGGCAAGCATTAGGGAGCGGGAGAGGATCTGAAATGTAGTAGTCACAATTCATTTCATCACAGGACCGCTTTCTGGTGTAACATAATTCAGTATAAAGTGGTATGACTCCATTGCTGTCAGTTAAGAAATTAGTGCATAGGTTCCACAAGAACATGAGGAAATACTGTTATTAATAAGCTGAATTAAATCTGATAATGAGAATGGCTACTGTGCTTCTAACAGTATGATTTGTTGATCCAGACCTAAGGACAAACTTTATAGAGACATATACGATGGTATTTCTACATAGAATTGTTATCAGCAGTATTTTATGAAGCAGAATAACTGTCAGGGATCACATTTTATATTCTTACCTTATAAAAATGGACATTCTGGACAAGTTAATGAATGAATTATTAAAGGCAGTAATAAACTAACAAAGCATAGTCATATTTTTAACAGCACTTTTCTTGACCTCTTTATTACATGAGCCTGGCACAAACTTAGATGTAGAAAAAAAGTTTTATTTAACAGAAAAAGTGACTTTATTACCAGAAATGTTAACATTTTAGAGGCATAGCATCCCTCTTGTTTTACAACCATTATCAAGTATTTATGTCTTGACACTTACCTACACTGTTCTGTTAATGCAAAAATTTACATTATCATAGAATCATAGAATCTTCATGGTTGAAAGGGACCTTTGAGATCATCGAGTCCAACCATACACACAGAAACCCCGCCCCTACAATGTCTGTCACTAGAGCATGCCCCGAAGTGACACATCTAGGTGTTTCTTAAACATCTCTAGGGATGGTGACTCTACCACTTCCTGGGCAGGCTGTTCCAGTGCCTGACCACTCTTTCAGGAAAGTCATTCCTCCTAATATCTAACCTAAACCTCCCCTGACACAACTTCAGACCATTTCCTCTGGTCCTGTCATTATTCACTTGGGAGAAGAGGCCAACACCCACCTCTCTACAACCTCCTTTCAGGTAGTTGTAGAGGGCAATGAGGTCTCCCCTCAGCCTCCTCTTCTCCAAGCGAAACATGCCCAGCTCCCTCCGCCTCTCCTCATATGACCTGGTCTCCAGACCCCTCACCAGCCTGGCAGCTCTCCTCTGGACACGCTCCAGCACTTCAATGTCCCTCTTGTACAGCGGGGCCCAGAACTGAACACAGTAGTTGAGGTGAGGCCTCACCAGTGCCAAGTACAGAGGCACCATCACTTCCCTACTTTAAAAAGTGTGTTATCTCATTAAGTTCATGATAAAAGTGACAAAACTGTCAGCACTGTACCGTAGGTTTTTATTATATTGTACAATTCATTGCTTAATTTGTTAAATTATAAAAGAGATTTATAAGCAATGATCACAAATATCAAGTTGATTAAAGTAGGAAGTTCATCTTATGGCACCCAAATCTAGTAAGTTAAAAAATTAGGAACTTTAAGTATCCAAGTTCCCTTGGATTTATGTTATATTTTTCTGGATTTTCCTTATATTTTTGTTACTTTAGAGTTCAATATGTCTTCCTGGGAAAACGGAAATTGTATTATTTTTGTAGTGATTTATATCTGCCTACAAGTAATGAGTGTTTGCATCTTTACGTCTGGCTTTAAATATGGAGAGATATGACAAAAAAAGCCATTTGATTAATTGACTGACCAATCCTAAAGGTGAGGTGTCTTTTTTGTTTCTTTTAGTATGGTAAACCATGTTTTTCAGGAGAAAAAATAGCTTCTTTTTGACCACTGTTTGAGCTCGTGTTGGATCAAGAATGCCCATTTCGCACCGCAGACGCATTATACCAATGTTGTTGGTGAGATCACTCAGCAGTAAGTGTTCCCCAGCAAGTCTAAGGAGCCATATTATCACTTTTACAAATATAAGCAACATTGCATTTTTCCTATTAATTATATATCATAATGAAATTATTTTGTTCTGTTCTTCTCCTACAAAGGTAGGATCATTGTCTACCAAAATCTCTGAATTTAAAAGAAAATACACAAAAACACTGAATTTTTATGTTTTCCAACACTCATGACAGGGAGTCTCTTAACCTTTCTTACAAGTCAGCCAATACTTTCTTGACTCTTCTGAGTTATTCATAGCAGCTTCCTCTTAAAATTGGTATAGCTGTGCAATTGTTATACCTATATAATAGAACTGTAGATATTCACTAAGTGTCATTCAATAAGTATACATGAGAAAGGTACTTCATTTGTTTATAATACAGCTGACAAGCATCACTTTGTTCCTTAACATGGAGGAACATGTTCCATGGTAAATAAACTCTTCCCTAAACACTGATTTGAATTAAGCACAGACCGTGATTTTGGCTTCTGTTATCTTCACCTTTATCCACTTGTTCCTCTTACCTGTGTGCTTGCCCTTGTCAACCTTTTCTGAGCTGTGTCTAATTCGACTCGGAGTTCCTTGAGGCAGAGACATGCTATTGTTAGTAAACTTCCATGAGCCATATCTACCTATGGTCCTGGGCAAACACAGCAAACGTCCTATAACATCATCTTCTCCTAAACTGCATATAACTTCTAACAGAAGTGGAAATCATAGATTCATGGAATCATTTAGGTTGGAAAAGACCCTTGGAATCATCGAGTCCAACCATCAACTCCACTCTACAAAGAAGTTCTCCCTTACACCATATCCCTTAACACCACATCTAAATGAGACTTAAACACATTCAGGGGTGGTGACTCCACCACCTCCCTGGGCAGCCTGTTCCAGTGTCTAACCACTCTTTCTGTGAAGAATATGCTCCCATATTCTGTGAAGAATATTCCCATCATATATTTGATGGGAGTAGGTTTTTGTTGTAGTCAAGATGACTAAAAATTCAAGAACAGGAAAAAATTACAGTGTAGTTATGCTCCTGTGTAAAAATAGAAGGAAAAGTATGTACATATACAAAAGAATAATAAACTATATATTAACCTCAGAGAGAAGAGTATTGCAGAAAACCCTTTTCAGACTCTACATGCACTTCTGCATACTCTATTTGTGGGACTGTTGACTTTCTGGCACTGACATACTGGAGTCCTCCCTGATGGCAGACAGCTAACACCTCTCCCAAATGAAACATGCAGCACCTGCCGCACTGGGCTCACACCCCCTTGCAGCACAGCCCCTGCTGGTGTTGCTCCCTGGCAGCCAGCTTGGACAAGGGCTGGGGAACTTGTCCTGGTGGGGGTGTCCCAGGTGACGTTGGTCAATGCAATTATGGTCTGTTGGCACACTCAGGGACCTGACACCTGGTAAACCAGGCTGTATTGTTTCTGTTCCACATCAGAGGATAAGTTTACCAGTGGAAAACTAGTAGATGCTAATTTTCCAAAAGGTGAAATACCACCTTATCAGCCGTCAGTTGCTTCAGTGCATATGGTGGTAGCCAGAATTGGGTGAACCTCACTCAAGCATTTCACTGCAGGTATTCTTGTTCCCAAACCCAGCCTGGCTTAAGAGTACTGACTTGGATACACTTCTGTGCTTGAGCTGGGCATATGCAAGAAATGGGAAAATGATTTAAATAACTTAGAGTAATTTTTAAAAAAGATTAATTAAAAAAACAAACAAACAAACATCAATTTGGAGTCTAAACCATAGTTTCTAATGTCAGTGGAAACCCTGATATAGACATATATATACACACAAATTCGTTTTGACTGCAGTCAGCTTTGAATGTGACCTGTACCCCACAGACAGCGATATTTCACAATGTATGAACTACAGCAAGTTGAAAATAAATAAAACATTTTCACAGGAAATACTTTTATGAACTGTAATAATCAAAAGGTTTCCTCTGACTTGCTATGTAACGTATTGTCCTTGCTCAAAATGAAACTTAACTGACGCATTGGCTGTATTAAACATGTATGATTTTTTCCCCTCTTTGTCTTAAAGCAGGGACCTATATTCTAAGATTGCTTTTATACAGTATTAAGACTTTACCTAGAATAGCTTTAAAATAAGAAATAACTAAGTTTCCAGTGACGCTATCTCAGCTAAGTTATATAAACATAGGTTTTTCTTGTTCTTTGACCATAAATGCATTTCCTTAAATGTTATTGCTCAGGCTATATGCACATATATATTCCTGGCTAGCAATTATTGTCATATCACACTTCTAATTATATCAGAAAACATCAAAGCTATACGCAACAGCCAAGGGTTTCTGTCTCTTGAAATGTCTGCAATTCACAGCAGCTTGCAAATTTTAGAGACACAGGCTTAACACTGAATTAGTTTTATTTTGTCACCATCTATCTATCTGTTGTGTCCCCCCCAGTCTCCTTTGCTAATGAATTTGCTCTTTCAGGACGTATACTTCTAAAATGCTGTGCATCTTCAAATCTTAGGAAAGTCAATTCCAGCCTTTGAATATCATTTTAACTTCTCTCTGAACTAGAACATGAGACTGTGCCAAAGTGAAGCCTTAAACAAAATAACAAACAGCAATGCTAGTATGTGCTCGATTAAATTTACTCGTGTCCTTGCTACTCTGGAGAAGGGCCGGTTATCTATACGAGAAAGTGAACATTTCAGTATTGAAGGGCAATATAAGGTCCACTTTCCCACCATTTCATGGCGGAGTGTATATATTACAGCTTCAGCTGCCAGAAATTGTAGTCTCTTCAAAACAAGCAAGTGGTTAATACTGTGATTATTTCCAGGGACCTATAGTTTCCTTTGCCGGTTGAGAAACTGCTCTAGAAATGGCCAGTACTGCAGGCCGTAAAGCCTAGTCCAGTGAGTTGCCAAGGCTTTTCAGTTGCTGCTGAATTCATTATCATTCATTATCATTTAGGAGTGTTGAACAAGTCCCTGGCTTCACTTGCAGCCGTGAATTACTCGGGAAACATCTCCTTGAATGGCCAAAAACTCTTCTTAATTTACCAGAACCACTTGGACACCCTGTTGATTTTGTTTAATACACATAGGTAGAGTAAGGAAAGTTACTGACTTTTGTGGGTTGATCAAGATTTCTCATTTGTATGTTATCCAACCTGTGTTCATTTATCTTGTTTAAGCACTACATTTTAATGAGAAAACTCCTCTTTTATTTTAAACTTTATTTTTATCTTATTTTTTTTCCTTCCTTGTTCCATGTCTTTATTCATCAAAAAGGACGTTTTGTGTTCTATTTCCAGTTTCTCAATTTTGTATTTCTCCAGTCTCTTTCCTACTCCCTTCCATATTTTTGTTCTTCCTTCTGCTTTATATACTCATCACATCCTCTTTGTTGCTGACATATCTACAGACTGTCCTGTGTTTGCTCATCTAGACATGTTTTCATGCAGCTAATCTCTTTCTGACACTCTAAACGTAAAGACTCTTGCTTTCCTGCTATCTTCTTTTTTTGCACACACTGAGATTTGGTTCAGTAGCTCCTTACGAGCAAGATAAGCTACAAAATTGTTGCTAAAAGAATGAAAAGAAAAAAAATCCAAAATGTACCAAACGCCAAAGGACTCAGCTTTTGATAGCTTTTGCACCATGTCAGGGTCCTGTCCTCTGCATTGATAGTATTAGCATCCTTTTCTGAACAGTAAGGAAGGACAATGTCTGATGCAAGCATTATAGAATCTTCAACAAACACTGGTTAAAAAGGACTAATTAGAGTCAAATGACAAATGTGAGCCAACTTTATTAACTAATTGGATAGTTTTATGGGGCAAGCAAATGGATTAGATAAGAGAAATATGGTAAATCTCATGGATCTCAGTGAAGTGATAGAAATTGTGTTACTTGAGGGAATGACCAGCAAAGGTGGAGAGAACAAACAGAATGGAAAGGCGTGAAATAATTGACTGAAGAGGGTACTGGCATAGTGGATTGCTGTGTTTGTGATAACAAATATTAAGATATTATGGTAGTTATGCTAACAACTATTATTTGTATATGTCATCTTTTGAATATGGTATTGTATTAGATAATCAGAATATGAAAATAAGTACAGCAGTTTTGACAGTTATCAAAACCCCCAAATGCAGTATTTGGGGTATTTCAAATACTCCAAGGAATATTTTACAAGTTTTTCTACTATATATTTCTACTATATAATTTTTCTACTATATATTTCTACTATATAATTAATACATAAGGAGGTAGAGACACCTTACCAAACTGCTGTGCTCAAATCTGATCATGTTGAAGAAAGATTAATTAAACGATAGAAGCAATCTAGCTTGTCTGATGCAGTGGAAAACATCTCTCTTGCTAGAACCCACTGTAAGGGCTTGGTCTGCTTAATCTTCAGAGAAGGCTGAAATAAAACATGATCACATTTTTTTTTTTCCCATAAGAATTTCAAGGGCCATACATCTGGGCAATATGAAGAGGAGAGATATAAAAGAGCCATGTTTGCATGCAAACAAATGACACATACTGATCAAGAATAAATATATCATGGAAGTATTAGAATGTTTTAATCATGACTATAAAAACAAGGAGAAAGGCTTAGAAAAAAATTGATTTTAAGACTAAATTTGATGTATTTCTGCACAGGCTTTTGTAATATGATAGGGAACAGTATTTGCTGACCTGAGAGGTCCTGTCCAGCTCAATATTCTCATGGGTTTTGCAAGATAATACAATACTGATCCTTTTCCCCAAAGCTGTAGGTTTATTTTTCTTACTGCAGGTTAGATCTGTGATAGATTATTTGCAATTGCTCATCTAGTTTGTATTGTGCCACCAGTTTTATCAAGGTAAAAACTGAAGTGTGAGCATAACTCTGAACAAAGCCTATTGTTCAAAGTGCATTATATTTTAGTACAATGTCCACTGTGCCTTAGGAACAAAGTAAAATATTACCACTGGCCTGTATAAGCAGCATATTTTGACATTTACTCAAACCTTGCCTTCTACAGAAAATCATCAAGGGAGAAAAGTAACATGAAAACAGCTTAGTCTCAGAGGCTAAGAGTTCTGGTTGATCTTTTTCTGTCTCTACATAGACATCAAATCCAAATGACATCCTCAGGAAATCTAGTGAAGGAAGCATTACATACCTCTAAAATCCACTGATCAGCTATCTTTCGTTATAGTTGCAGCCATACAAACAAAATGTTAATTGAATGCAATATAACTGTATATTAAAATATTCAAGGATAAGCAATCATATATTCCTAAACATTAAAATATCCTTAAATCTTCTCTATAAATTCCTACATTCTGAGAACTTTGGAAAATTATGGAAGATCCTCAAAAAACTACAAAAGAAAAATAATGATGTATAATTTTTTTGCAGTGCTTACAAATCATTTTGACAATTGGCAAACTCAAAATAGAAACCCTTACTTAGCTGCACAATATAAGGGAGTTCTCAATTTTGAGAGGTGATGCTGGATAGAATGAATCTCTCTGGGAATGAAAACAAATAATCAGCAAAGTATTTTTCAAAGAAATTACTCTTTTTTGCTATAGTATGCCGATTTTACAATAGAATTTTTACTTTGTCAGATTTAAGTTCAAAATAGTTCTCTTTGTATCTCCAAAAAGG
Organism: Rynchops niger; assembly: GCA_013400035.1. Classification (NCBI taxonomy): domain Eukaryota; kingdom Metazoa; phylum Chordata; class Aves; order Charadriiformes; family Laridae; genus Rynchops; species Rynchops niger. Next base: position 238,092 of record VXBH01007074.1, on the reverse strand, counting down.
GATATTGCTGAATACAGTGATTTCTTACAACACTACAATGTGGATACATTCTTTTTGTACAGGAAGGGAAACAGCTTTCTCCTGTATGTGCCATTCAAGGGGGTATTTCTTGCACTGGATCACATCATCTCCAGCTGTGGATGCTGCAGGAGGACCCATTTGGAGCATTTGCCTTGCTACCCTGCTGTAGAGGTAACACAATTAATGTTCTAAAAGTAAGGTGTGCTGGTCCTTTTTGTTTGAGATTCAGTGTCAGGGAGTCATAAAGGATCTACAATGCTGCTTTGGAAATATAAATGAAGTCAATATGATGGGAGGGTGCCATAAGATGTGGAATAATGAAGCATAGGAAGAGAGTTAAATTGCTTTTTGTCCCCTATCATATTCACACCAGAAGAATAATTTCTTTGACAGATGCTCTGTCTAAAATTAATTACAATAGGAAAAAATCTACTATGTTGTCTTTACATACATCTCGCATTAACCTCATCTTATTGACACTCTGAGAAAGGTTCTTGTTCAGTCTCAGTCCACAATGAATTCCCGTGGTTCTAGACGGTTAATAGTTCTCCTTGTTATTTTTTAGCAGGAAAAATGAAAGGATGAGGACTCACAGCTATAGGGTTTTCTACAGACTCCCATGCACGTGCAGAAAGAGAGCATGTTTACTCAAGACATATCAGTGACATTTAAAGATACCTCTTTTTATTCAAATGAGCTTCCTCAGAAACAGGAAGACATGTAAACACATTAGCTTGGTGTGGTGCCCAGGCTAGTGGGAAACCTTTTCTGGTGCCTAGGTCCTTTTCTGCAACTAATTCTCTGGCTATAGCATGACAAGAACCACAGTTCTCTATTTGCAGAAGTGCTTCTGTACCTGAATATGTAAGGATTTTGAGAGTCTTGGTTATTTCCCTGATGAGGACAGGTGAGTGCTAAAGAAAAATAAGATTAAACTATTTATATTGTGTGAAACCTTTCTAAAGATTTCAATGGCAGAAAAATCCCATATGTTGTGAGCTGTATAAGGACAACATAGAAGATTAGAACATAGACTATTTAGGTCATATATTTGAGTAAAGAGAATTTGTTATGACTGCTTTCCGTACTGAGCTCTCTGCAATCCCTGTCTGGACATAGGATTTCCTTTTTCTGGATCACTTACTGTTTCTGGCTATTTTGTAAGCTTGTAAGGATGTGTCTTTGGTAAAGTGACCTGATTTGCATACTTCCTAAAAATTGCAGCCAAGCAGCACTACCTCAGAGGAAAACAGGGAATGGCATTTTATCCCCTCCAGAGCTGTGTATCTTCAGGTCAAGGTTGAAGAGTGCCAGAGGGAAAATGCGTTTGACTACTACTTGTACTTTGTTTTCGTTGTGACTACATAAAAGGACTTCAGTCTCCAGAGATATAATTACAGCAACTTTCACAGACACTAAATCTGTGCACACAGAGCTGGTACACTGAAGAAAGTCTACAAAGAGAACATGGCAAACCTTGGGATTTTGGTCTGATTTCTTGACCTTAGTGAGGATACCTCACATTCTTCAAGGCTGGGAAAGAAATTCACGTTCTGTATACCTTTTAGTTTTGTCAGCTATAGTTGACATTTGGAAGGATAGGAGGCACTGTAGTTAGAAACAATTTGTCAATAAGTGCAATGGGAACTTAAACCATACTGGTCAATAGTTGATCTCTATCAAAAAGTAGCCAGCTAGAATTTGCAGCCTGGAGCTGAAATGTTAATCCTTCCCTTTTAATTTCCTAGGTCTTCCTCACTCTGTGTAATATCTTAAAATAATATCAAAATTCTTAAAAAGAATACCATAAATTTAGAGATTTTTTTCAACTAAATGTTAAATGAGGAAAATTTGAGTTGTGACTTCCCCATCTGAAGACTTACTAAATCAAAAACAAGAAGCACCAGTGTACATTCGTATCATTGTAATAAATGTGCAACAAATTAAAAGAGAACACAGCTCATTAAAAAACACACAGATGCCATTTTAAATGCTTTGAACAACAACAATATGATTCCTGGACTTTTAGCAACTTGAAGATAATGGGTAATCTACTGTGTAATAACAATGCTAAAATGCCATATTAATTACTGCACATTTCACCATGATAAAACATTCAGAACAAAGGCTTCCAGCTAAGAAAAAATAAATCCTCTCAGTGGAGAGAAGATATAGCCTTTTTTGTTAAGGTTAGTATTATCTTTAAGAGGCAAACAACATTACAAAGGATCTGCCTTTGATACGTGAGCCATCATACATTTTAAAGAACTCATATTCATTATTTGGGGGGTTTATTCTGCTGATGAGAAATATACTTATGCAAAGATGTTACTTAATTAGTTAAAACTATTTTTTTTTTTTGTAATTTTCTCTGTAATGGTAAGAAATATATATTTGTGGAAAAAAATAGTTAACTGAAAAGTGTCCCACTGCTTAAAACATCAGCATTAACAAAGCTGGCAATAAAATTAGAACCATTCTAAACTTTTCAAAAGCTGGGTGACCTGCTTTTTTTATAGAGGTGATAGAGCTGTGACAGCTGTCTAATGCTAAGGTAATTTAAATAAATAAAAACTAGATAATCTAAAATAGATCCGAAAAATGTCATATTGAATATGCTTTCTGGATCACTCAGTTGTAGTCTTCTGCGTCCATCAGCAGAGGCCACCAGATATAAGAAATATTAGAAGCAGACAATTGCAGAAAAATGTGTTTAGAAGGACATTCTCTTCATATCATATTTAATTAGTCATCACTTTATGCCCTGAGGTATGAAGGCTTGAATTCCTATTATTTTATCCTACTTAATATTCACAGCTGTGAATATTCTCAGTCTTTATATCAAATAGAATCTTTCTAGAATTCTACTGAGCTAATATGCATCTTTAGCCATCTGCCTTGTGTTGACTATTAACTTTTGACATGGAGTACTGTTGCTGAATTATTCACACTGTAACAAAGCATTTTCATTTATTGATTTTAGGTATTGTTTTAGTTTAACTGAATATCCCTTTTTCTTAAATTAGGAAAGGACATGGCCAAAGCCAACCTTACTTTCATACCTTTATGAAGTTCCTTGTAGTAAATTTGCATCCCTGTCTGAATGCAGTAAACTTTAATTTTTCTCCTATTGGAGAAAATCCTCTTGGATTTTAACTTTTCTTCTAGTTAAGCCTTTCCATCAGATAGTGAATTTCACTATTTGTGTCTCACCTTTTACATGTCTGTCACATTTTTTCTGAAATCCTAATGTAAGAACAGCGTATTCTTCAGGTGGATATTCTCTGATTTATTCTGTGGTGTTATAAAATTTAAAAGATTAGATGACATCCAATTTTTCTATTTCCAGTCTTTTTGTTTTTATCACTGGTAGGAGCTGATGAATCCTGCAGTTTGAAAGAGGCAAAGCTGCTACAGCTCCATTCCTCCAGGTCCAACCAGTAGTGAGGCTGAGCACGTATCCCCAATGGCTCACACACATGCAAACAGTACACACACTTATACGTGTATACACATCTGGCACACAGATCAACCCAGCCAGAAAACACTCAGCACTCACACAAGTATCAAACAACAGTAAAAGCCTCATCCTGGTCGCTTCTCTGGCTGATAAGAATGACAGTCTACCAGCGGGAAATATGACTATATAGATGTGCAGTATACGTGCACAATAGGCACAGTGGCTACCTTGTAGCTCGTCCCTGGATCCATGCTGTCCCTGGCTGTCTCACTGCCAGAGACATACAAGCATGTACAAATGGGTCTCCCAGTTGACCCCCCAAACCCCAGTGTCACCAGCAGTTGGCCTCAACAAACCCTGGTCCTGCTAGTACTGGACTCCTGTTGTCTCCGAGTGACACACTCGCCCCTCTGGCTCCCACGTCATGTCCCTCCTCTCTGGATAGCCCAGCTTGATATTTGCTAGTGATCACACTCTGGTGTGATCACACACATACCCTTACCTGCTCCAGTTGCTGGTACAACAGACACAGGCCCTACGACATGTGATCTGACTCCAGCTGCTGGTACTCACACCTCCATAGGTCTCCTCTAAGTCAGGTAACAGTGCCAAACAGGTTTTCCACATTTTAGCTTGTCTTAATATTACAGTCATTGTCTGATGCAATTTTTTCTGACAATTTTATATTTGTTTTAGGTAAATATTACATTTGTCATTTAATATTGGTTTGGGGTTAACAAATATTTTCCGTGTGTAAAGCAGTAGTTGACCTTAATTTGCGAAACTGCAATGGTCCGGATCAGCTGCTTTAACTGACAATCATTATACCTTTCTGGTAATAAAACTTATGTCGGGAAGCTTGGAACATATGTAAGTACATGCAAAAGAATGAAAAAGGAAGTGGCATTTGTGAAAAAATAAATCCTTTTTGTTTGTTTGTTTATATCCTAAGCACACGCTGAAAGACAGATCCTTGCTTGTTGCACTTAATCTACTGAAGGTATCAGATGTCACACAATAGTCACTGAGTAGCTTAGCTTTTTTTGGGTTGATGGTTAGTGCTGTCATAGCTGACCAGTTTCATAAAATGATGGGATTGTCAGAGTCTAAATTTAATTTTCCATGACCTTGAGATGAAATATCTGTAAGATTGTGAAAAGAAATACAAAAACCTATTCATAGGCTGTGAAAGTTTCTCTTTTGTGAAATTAGAGATTACTTTCTGGGGGAAAAAAAAAAGAAAAAAGTTTTTCAGTGGAATGTGACTTTTCCTACAGCATTTCTTTTAAGCAGCTTCCTTTAGTTCAGCAGTTAATACATTATGTTTCAATTTTACTCTTGATCACGGCTTGTGGTCATTTTATAAAGTCATCAGCCTGGGAGGATTCTTGACTTCAAGATGTCAAGAAGTTTGGTTTATGGTTTAAAAAATTGAGATACCACTGTGCAATAATATTTTGTGCAAAAATATAATCATTTTTTTCAGTCCCAGGACTTTCACTTGTAATACAACACAGTGTCTGCAGTAGGCATTTTATTTCTTATTTCTATTTATTTATTTCTAGTCAATAGTTATCTCTTTTCTTGAGCTTATGTAACTGTAGCAAAGTTGTTGACCCAACAAACTTTATGTTGGATGTTCTTTAAGGACCACCACAGGGCCTTCTCCTGGAAAACTCTTGAGTAGAAAACTGCAGCTATCAGCGTAAGGAAGAGTTTTCAGGACAGACAACAACAGACCATCCAATTTGCACTTTTAAACGTATTTCTTGAAAATGTCTTTTTCATAGATTCTATTTATTATTACTAGAACGACCTAGTACTTGCTTGATTTCAGAACACAGAAGTTTATCAACATTTGTTATCAAGAGAACCTGTCATATGTTCTCCTAAGTGTCCTCCCTATTCCATGACAAATTCAGTCCTCCTCAAGAAAATTGTCAGTCTTGCATGCTCAAAATGCAGCAAAAATGTGACTTTTGTTTTGTTCTCGTCTGCCATGAGCTTTAAACAGGTGGTTGTTTGCCTTTGCTTATCATTTGCTATAGAAAATGCCTCAGAATAAATCCATAACAGATTGTTTCACTGAAGTATGTGACTTACTTTTCTAGCTGCTAGTATGTAAGTTCTGATGGAGAGAGAGAGGGGTACCATACTAGAGTTTAAAATTCCTCAAACTGAAACCTTCAAATGTCATCTACATATGAAAAATCACTGAAACCAATGATGTGAACAAGTTGATTAGCATATTCAGTGACGCATTTTTGGATCTATATATTAATTTTCTTTGCCAAACATATTTTAAAAAAATAATATAGCAAAATGGAAAACAAGCTAGATTATCTCAGATGTTCCTTAGACTTCCTAACATTATCTGTTGTGCTGTTAAAAGAGGATTGTTTGCTCAGGCTTAGAAGACATTATTTGTACAGTTAATGTCAAAGCACATAAGATGGAAGAAATACACTGTCTGAAGAGTACTTGAGTGTGTATCTCATCTTTTCCTTCTGCTTTGAAACAGTTATACATACCAAGCGTGTTTATTTCCTGTGCTCTGATTTGTCAGAGGATGTGTTCATTTGTCAGGAATGCTGAAAGAAATGAAATAAAACCCCAAAAGATATGCTAACAGATCAATGGAGATAATGAAAAGGATGACAGCAGCAAAGAAAAAGGATTATTCTACTACATTATACTTTCACATTATTCTGGAGTATTTTTCACTGAGGTCAGTCTTTTTTACCACTGACTTCTATGGAAAGTGTTCAGCTTATCTCACTGGGAGAAAAGCGAGCCCTTAGCTGCCCAGAACAATGACTTTCTGGTAAAGAGGTAGAGATATTTTTAACATTGCATTTTGGAATTTGGCAGTTAGAGTTTCAGGAACAGAAAGAAAAATGTTTTGTAGTACAAAATACAGTGACAAGTTGAGAAGAGGTGCTTGCAGCAGTTCAATAAGAGACATCTTAAGATGGACTGAGGGGTCTGTCCGAGGTCTGCTTAGATTTCTGGTAGGAACAACTTTGTGTACCTATTTGGGAAGAATGAGACAATGATTCGATAGAAGACTTAGGAGAGTAAGCAGAAGTGGAGTGCCTGAAGAACTAAGGACTCTTCTGATAGAGATGTCACAGTGGGAGAGTAAAATGGCAAAAGAATGAGAGAAGAAAGACAAGCGATGGTATTAAGGGTTGAAAAAGTATTCACTACAAAGGAAGGAAATGGAGACACAGTAGAAGAAAAAAAACATGACAGAAGAGAATAAAAAAAAATGCAATCTAAAGAAAAAAAATGCAATCTAAAGAAAAAAAATGCAATCTAAAGAAAAAAAATGCAGGAGCACATCCATGCTGAGGTAAGTGACAGGTAGACATGCTGAGATGTTTTGGAGGAGCACGGCTCACGGATGCAGTCCTCTTCGTGGCAGACTCTGCACTGTGCAAAGGAGTTAGAGAACACCCTAGGTGCAACGTAGCAGCTTCTCATCTGCCTCAAATGCCAGATCATGACTGGCGTATGGAGTCCAGACCAGGAAGGCAGCTGCAGTCCTACTATGGCAGTACATGGGACAGGAGCACCATGGCAGGAGAATGTGAAACATGGACCACTGAGTGAATCTCAGGGCAGGTGTGAATGCTCATGTTGCTAAATACCTATCCAATAAAATAATCTTTGTAGCATGTTTAAGCTGCTCATACTTACAGTTTAAGATAACCATCCAGTAGGACATCTTGAATCACGATCCTATATATCAGATCATAAGTCAGAGTACCAGATAGTGTCTCCACTGTAGGACTTCTGGCACTGAACCTGATGAGAAGGGCTATGGTTATTCTATTCTCCAGATGGGTGGCTAAAGCTAAACTGCCTGCTGGAAATTGTGCCAGGAACTCCTGGGAGAGAGCTAGTTGGCACGAGCGATGTAGAGACCGTGTTAACATTTAAGATAATTGTAGGACCGTGCCCACGCTCTGGCACTGATTTGTTTACTTGGGCAGGTCTCTGATCCCAAGTTTGTTCCAGGATAGAGCAGGAACAATGACTATTGTATCATGGTGCTACTGTGCATCAGACTCAGAAACCTGTGTAGCAATTCTGGCAGCAATATTAGTGTACTGCTTGTTTAGATGTTTTTTATTTTGTGATTTTTGTGATTTTTATTTTGTGATTTTGTTTTCGCATACACTTGGCTTTATTTCACCCTGAACTGTAACTGCAAGGATTTTCAGGGAAGATAGACATTGTCAGGGAAGAAAATTATGTTGACCCCCAAGGGAGCACAATGAAACTCATACACAGTGAGGGAAGGATCTGACCAGACAAGAGGGAGCAGTCAGTCCAAGAGAAACTGCTCTGAGAGCCAAGGCTGGCACTTTATTAATACCTCAGAGAAACCTAGACCGATGTTTCATTTCATAGCAGTTTTACTCCAACAACTCTTTTCTTGACTCAGGAAGGTTGGTTATACTGGAAATTGTTAGCACTCAACTAAATCAGCATCTACTTTGCAGGTGTGCCTATGAAAAATACAGAACATGTAGAAATATAAATGCTTTTTTAAAGATGTGTTCTTAGCAGGAACGTTTATCAAGTAATAGGTGTAAGGGGCCTGAGAGCATCCCTGCTCCTGGGGGTTTGGCACTCATGACATGTGGAGAGGCTCCTGGGTGCTGTGAGGCCACTGTGGTCAGGGCCAGCCCCTGGCCCAGGGGACCCACTTTCAGATGAGACTCTTGCCTGGGCTGGACTGAGCTACAGCTCCCTCCACCATGCAGCCATATGCCTGGACATCAGCCATGCCAATCTGGGCCCATATGTGGGCCGACATACTGGCCTGGTCTTGGCCTATCCCCATTGCCATGGAGATGCCCGATGCCTGGAGCTGGGGCTGCCCCCAGCTGCCCTGCTCCTGGCTGGGGTGGGACGGGCCCTGGCTGCTCAGCCAGGTCTCCTGGGGACACCCAACGCCCCTCATACCCCAACCCCAGGGAGCCACCGGCCCTTGCAACACCCTTACAGTAAGATGGACATTTCACAAGCCTACTGGCGTAGGCAGTTGTTTTCAGGGCCACGTCTTCCCCTATGCTACTGTGTGATGCCCTGAACAGTTTTGTGAACGGCCGGTTACACACTTCAGGAAACCCAATGGCAGAAACTTTTCTGAGAGAAGGCCGTCTTTCACCACACGTGCAGTTTAGGAGGCCTCTCCTGGTTTGATTTGGAGAACAGTTATTTCTTTTTTACTTTCTGTGGCCCAGAAATGCATCTTTCAGTATTAAAATTTAAATTTTAGAAGTCCCCTGTGGGGTATCATCTTTAATAACATCTTATCCATAGTCCAGTGGGATGTTTTTCTCTATCCAAATATTGCTAAAGTTTAAACTTCTTCAAACACAAGCAAAGAAGAGAGTTAAGGGGGAACTTCATGGAAGCATGACCTATGTATGCACATGGAACCATTTCTGGTATCTGAAAGGTGAAAAGGTTTATAGGATCTGAGATATTTTTATCACGATTCCAAAAATGTAACCTTTTCACTGTTTCTCAGTTTGGCTAATGTGATATTTTCTCTTTCATAATGAATAAATGTAAGAAATGACCTTTAGATTTAACTTGATTAACTTGATTATTCATCATTAAAATGTTGTCTGTCACCCTCCATATGGAAACTATGTAAATTTACCCAGAGAGTGGGGATGTGCTGTTCGTGTTGAAACCGATAACATTTATATTATTATTGTGTTATTTCCGAGTTTACCTCTAAATTGGTTATACAAGAAATTTTCTTTAGGAATGATATTATGATAACTTTTTGCAAATCAGTAATTGACGGTTTCATACTGAAATTTACCATCGCTTAAATTTTTTAAGAGGTTATTGAGCTCATTGAATGTCTAATGCATGCATAAAAACAAGCTAAAATATAGCTTTATGTTTTACATTTAGTAAGTATTCATTATTTCTCATCCGTGTCATACTTTGTTCTTACAACACTTGACCTATGGATAGTTATTCCATTAAATTTTTACACAGCAACTAATAAACTTAAGCAATTTACCTTTAGTCAGGAAAATTCTCATCAGCCATATACTGTTTCTGACAACGCTTCTAAGGTTTTAAAGTTCATTTTTAATAAATCTAGAAATATTACCCTGGATTATATCGTTTGGACCGCTTCGTGGCATTTTGAAATTAAGAGATGCCTTAATATGTTAACAGACTAGTAATAAATAATGAAGAAATATAGTGTCACTTTGAAGTTCAGTGGAAAAACAGTTAAATCTAGTGAGGAATAAGTTTCGCATTGTCAGAAATATAGGGCAAAAAGATGGCCACCTGTTTTTCTGCTTCTGGAATGAAACCTAGTAAAAGAGAAAATCTTCCTTCAGGCCATAAAGTGACCATGTAATTAAAACTGGTAGTTTTTATACCCAGGTACCTTCAGTAATGCTGTTATTCCTGCACAGCTTGGAAGGCCAAATAACTAGAATACTCATATTCATTTCAATGACCACTTTGCTGCCCTTCTACCTGTCCCCCCAAACTCTTTGCTCAGACATATGGCCCTACAGGTTCCTCCCTGCAGGGCCTGGCTCATCTCTCCTCAGAGCGCACACATCTAACTTAACTGCCTGGAAGTCAGGGATACAGTAAGCTGTTCCTCACTTTTTAGGGTGGAATGAATTGCTCTGTCTGTGTGTTGATCATAGAAGAAATCTGAATGTTGCGAAGCCTAACTGTGTGTGCTTTATCTGCTGATAATATTAGAAGCTGTAAAGAAAAGTATAAGAGTGTAATTAAGAATACTGGGTTTATATGTCCACTGTCTTGAAATAACCAGACAATTATTACTTTGTGGTAACAAATTACTTCAGTGGTCCTTTCCCTATGGTAGGTCCTCTAAGCAGTAGTGAGGTCATTAGACTGTGTTATTAAAATGCTTATGTAACTTCAGATATCTTTTGGAAAAATGTACCTAGTATGCTAATCAAAACAGTTGCAGCCCTCAGTTTAATATACTTATTCACCAGTAGTTAATCTGTGATGTTTTTAGCGGTGCACACGCAGAAAAATGATTGTATGTCCTTCATAAGGAGCTGCAGACTGTTTCAGATTGGGTTGTTAGTGATTTGATAACTTCTGCTGTCAGTAAGTGGTTTATAAAATCTATTGCATGCTAGGTGTCACTCTGATTAAATCACGAGAGTCCTACCAAGCACAGCAGTTTAGAAAGAAACACAAAGTCTAAGGACGTATCATACTGCAGAATAATATTACCTAAATTTAAATGACTAAGTCATGGGGAAATTTGTAATATTTCTTTTAAAATAGTTCTGCAAGCACTCGTATAGCTGAATTGTTCCCCTTCCCACTGTAAGAAGTTATTTCTCTAAAGTAGCTATCACTAGCTGCAAGATAACACAGAGGAGATAAGCATACATACATAATTTGATGTAGTACAGTATTTATAGTCTGGATTATTTTCATTTTTATTTTTTACTTTCTCGTCTTCTTCATTTTGTTCCCTTCACCACATTTAATAAGCCTGAACTATTTAACGTGAATGATGGACTATAGATCTTTTTAAGGTTCAAACAGACTTTCAAAAACGATTTTCAGATAGAAATAAATCAAGAACTCCAGTTATTCACCAGGTGGCACTTGTCTTTGAGACTTGGAGAAGAAAGACCAAATTCTTGCTCAACTCTCCCTAGTAGGTGCATTTTTTTTTATACTACCTGTAAAACAAAGGGATCAGTTCCTTGCAGGAGAGGATGCCTAAGGAAAAATAACTGGACAAGCACATATGCTATTTCCCTGAAATGCTTCCCAGCCTTTAGCTATGTTCAGGTCAAAGTAATTATTGAGCTTGCTGTGATTTGTCTCTTTACTAATTTTTCAGCTGATCTTTCTTTCAAGTTTGTATTCAGTCTCTCCTTGAACCTATGTACATTTCTTACATTTAGCATCAATTTTGGCACACCGTTCCACTGGTCTGATACCCATTCAGAGAAGAACCATTTACTTTTGTTTATTTTGAATTTGATTCCTGCTAGCTTCATATGATGGCCCATAATTCTCTTGCTGGAAGAGACAATGAATTGTTGATCCCTATCCACCTTCTCTACAGCACTCTTGACTTTGTAGACCTCTATTACATCTGTGTAAGCCACCTCTTGCCCAGGTTGAAGGGTCTCAGCCTAACCCATTTTTCATACAAATTTCTCTACTCATATGGGAGTTGAGCATACCTTTGGCAATCCTTACTGCCTTTCTCTGAACCTTTTCGAGTTCTAAAATAACATCCCTACGTTCCTTACTTCCCTATCCATCATTTCAGAGTTGTGTTGCCAATTGTTTAATACTGTGCTCTGTTCATGTTTTCATTAAATGGGTCTTGCATACTTCAACCTTGGTTGATTTGATCAACCCTGATTTATGTGAGGAAGCAGGTGACAGCAATGAAAATGTGTCTGTTTAGAGGGAGGCAGCAAGTATGTTCCCACTGAAAGATTTCCATGGAGCATTTAGTCTCATAGCTGAAAGGGATGATAACAGATAACAAAGCATATTTTCGCATAAGAACTAATGTATTTGAGAGGACATGAATACAGGGACTTGAATACAAGTTTAAATACTTAGACAGTATACACGATGTGGACGATGGTGTGGCAGAAAGAAGATCACAGCTGGAGGAGAAGGTGGCTTTTCGCTTTTTAGAGGTGGTTTCTGTTCTGCAAGACCTCAGCCCCTTCAGACAGAAAAAATGCAGTGATGGCAAGTGTTCAGTCTAATAGATAAAGTTGGAAAAAAAGAGCATTTCCTCAAGCTGACAATCCTGATTATTCTGCTCCTGTCTCTACACCCTACATATTGCATTCACAGACAACATAATTAAATTGTCTGCGTTTCTTTAGTCCTTGCAAACATCCCTCACCTCTGCATGAAATTTTATTATAAAAAGTGATTTTCCATCGGTTGACTTTCTAACTTTCTTCATGAATGTGTAGGGTATGACCGTATATTTCTCTGAGAAGAGGAGGTCAGAATGCACAGAAAATTGAATGTGTGAACCGTACCATAGGTTTGTGTAACCGCAGAATGATATTTTGTATTTGTAAGAGAATTACAGAATGGTTGATGTTGACAGGGTCTTCTGGAGGTTATCTGGTCCAATTGTCCTGCTGAAGCAGAACCACTTAGACCTTGTTACCCAGGACCACGCCCAGGCAGCTTCTGAATATCTCTGAGCATGAAGACTCTACATCAGCTCTGGGCAACCTGTGCTGGTGGTCAGTCACTCTCACTGTGAAAAAGTGTTTCCTGATGTTCAGAGGGAACCTCCTGTGTTTCAGTTTGTGCCTGTCGCCTCTGGTCCTGTCACTGGGCACCACTGAAAAAAGCCTGGCTCTGCCTTTTTTGCATTCTCCCTTCAGATATTTATATACATTGATAAGGTCTCTGAGCCCTCTCTTCTCTAGGCTAAACAGAGAAAGGATGCTCCAGTACTTTCACCATCTTTGTGCCTCTTCGTTGGACTCTTCAGTATGTCCATGTCTCTCTTGTACCGGGGAGGCTAGAACTGGACACAGTACTCCAGGTATGGGCACACCAGTACTGAATAAAGGGACAGGATCACCTCCCTCAACCTGCTGGCAACACTCCGCATGCATCCCAAGATACCATCAGCCTTCTTTGCAGCAAGGGCACATTGCTGGCACATGTTCAACCAGGACACCCAGGTCCTTCTCTACCAAGCTACTTTCCAGTTTGCTGACCCTTAACATATATTGGTGCATGGGGTTGTTCCTCCCCAGACAAAGGAATTTGCACTTCCCCTTGTTGAACTTCATGAGATGTTACTGTCAGCCCATGGCTCCAGCCTGTTGAGGTCCCTCTGTATGGCAGCAGGATATCAGCCTCTCCTCACAGTTTGGTGTCATCAGAAAACTTGCTGAGGGTACGTACACTCTGCCCCATCATCCCGATCGTTAATGAAGATTTTAAAATTTTCAGTCCACCCCACTTTCTTTATGAGTATCTTATGGGAGACGCTGTCAAAGGCCTTACTGAAACCAAGGTAGACAGTATTCATTGCTCTCCTCTCGTCTACCAAGTCAATGATTTAATTGTATAAGTTTATCAAGATGTTCAATGTCCTGGTTTCAGCTGGTATAGAGGTAATATTTTTTTCTAGTCATTGCTGTTTTTCACATTTGGTATGAAAGGAACGTCAATAATGCACATTGTTTTAGTTGTTGCCAAGTGGTGTTTGTATTTTTCATGGACTTTTTTCAGCTTCCCATAGAAGCTGATAAGGAGCGTAGATGGAACGGTGGAATGCCAATGGAATATTCCTTGTCATAGATGACCTCCTCAGTATGTAAATGAGGTTAGCCAGGGGAGGGAGGTACTCATGATCACTGATGGGGACAGTGCCAATTCACCAACTTACCTGCTGGTGAAAATGACTTTTACCATTATTACTATTATTATGATTATTATTATTGTTATTTTTCCTTTTCTGTTATTGTTCTATTAAACTGTATCTCAACCTACAAGTTTTTCTTCCCTTTCCCTTTCCTCTCCTTTTCTCTGTCTTCTCCCTGCCCTTCTGCATAAAGGGAGAGAACTGCGTGGTCCTAGCTTCCAGCTGGGGTTAAACAACGACAGTCAAGCATTACTTCCCATTGGTGAATCCATGCTGACTACTCCTGATGACTTTTCTGTCCTTCATGTGCCTGAAATGTTCTTTTTTTCTTTCCAAATTATAATATTTAGTTTGGTTTTTTTAGCTGCTACCAAACACTGAGATAATGTTTTCAAGGAGTCCCTTAGAACACCATCCTTTGGTGAAAGATTGTTGAGAAACTACTGAAAACTCAAGCAGCTTAAATCAGCTGAGTATACATAAGTGGTTGCGTTTGTAGAGGAGGACTTCCCCTTACAGAAAACGTGTTGGCTCTTCCCAGGGGAATATATTTATCTAATTGTTCACTAATTCCATCTCATCATTTATGAAAAGCTCCCCTCAACAGCCTTGTTCTCAGTGAGCTGACACAATCATCCTGCCAATCATCCTCCTGGACCCTCCACTTGCCCAAACCTGCCCTGCTCCCTGGCTGGGGGCATTTGGACAGACCTGGCTGGTGAGGCTCCTGCCCTGATGGATCCCCCATAGCTCCAGATGCCTTGCCCTAGGGAGCTGCTGGCCCTTGCTGAGCCAGGTCGCAACCCGTCTTTCTGATTCTACAAGATCTCTGGAGGGCTTTTTTTGCTGCTGTGGTTTTAGGTGAAAGCTTTATTGTTAGTTTTCATTCTTTTTGCTATTTTCTTCTCAAAGTCTCTCTTGGCCTACATAGTTGTTCTTTTTTTATATATCTAAACTGACAAAATTTATGAGACTTTTCATTTTCTTTATTTGCGTACAACATTTTGAAAAATACTTTCTGGTTTCCAATACTATCTTTTACTTTGCTGAATAGCCATGCTGGCTTTATTTTTATCTTTTCCGAACCTTTTCTAATAGGTGATATGCATTGGTGCTGTGTCTCTTAGCTGTCTCTTCTGGTTGCCTTTTAAGACATATCCTTATTTTCACATAGCTTTCTTCTCTGAAGTAGAATATGGTGGTAGTACATCTTTTGGTCTTTGTTGATCATGTCGTAACATTGAAACTAAATATATTAAGATCAGTTTTACACAGTGGTACTTCTGCTATAAGATTTTGTAAGCTTTTGCTCTGTAAGATTTTGAACCACATTCTGCACATTCCTCACTAACAAGATTATTACAGCTTTCAGTTCTTTCTGTAATTCCTTGGGGAAATAGCATGCTAGTTTGAATCCCCTTAGGTCGAAAAGAAACCTGAAGTTAACACTCCAGAGTATGGATGAACTTTCTAACAATCAAGCTCTTCTATATAGACATGAAGCAATTCCCTCTCCAGATGTCATTAAGTGAAAAGAATGATCTTTGTTGCATCCTTTTGAAAAAAAAGAATGTGGGACATCCCTCCCAGGAAAGCACTATGGGTGGAGTGTACCAGAGAAAAAGACGCTTTTGTGAAGCCCTGACCTAGCATCTAAAGTGTGAAGGGTAACAACGTTTCGTACACATCTGGGTGTTCATTGTTTCCTCCCAGCTTGGTCTAAGTGGCTTCATGCTTGTTGCACAAGCTACATCAAATAGCCTTACAGATAGCTATTTAAATAGCCAATAGCCACTTCAAATAGCCATTCCTACCTTTCTCGGTACACTGAACAGAGACTTTTATATGGGCATTGAGCTCTGGGTTCTGGATTCTGTGAAGAGACACAGATGCCTAAAAATCAGGCATTTTTGCATGTGAGTTTTAAACAGCTAAGTCTTACAGGGTTTAGCTTTTAACTTCAAACTCCAGTTTAGCCAAGCAGTGACTGAAGGATATTCTTGTTCCCCAGGCAAACATAACTCAGCTCCATTAAGAACATCTTAGACAAGTTTTCACACTCAGCTCTTTTCATTTATGGAATGTGACTGCTATAACATTTGAATCAGAATGATGACAGTAAGTATATTCTAGCTTTACCTATCTGAATGCTGTGATATATTCAGCATTGCTAATGGCAACAGTTAAATGGAAAATAGGTTTCTAGGATTTCAGAAATTCATACTAGGGTGTATAAACAGGCTTTCATTTCATGTCAAAGATTCACTCGTAATATTTCAGGGAAATCTAGATCACCAACAACACAAAAGTGCTGTTGCAGTGGTATCATTATAGTATGAAACAGTTTTATCAAGAAGGATGCTGCTGTTGCAATCTGGTGATTTTGTTTTGAGTTACTGACCTCATGAGACATGGTCCAAAGTCAAAGCTGGTAAGTTTAGGTTTTAAATTTTGGTGGCCTTATGTAAAAATCCAAATCTAATTTTGCATGTGCAAAGTTGTTACTGTAACTATAAAACCAACTACAAATTTTCCTTAGTCCTCAACAACCACATTTTTTAATCAAAATGTGAAGTATGGTATTTGATAGAAATAATAGAAAAGGAGGCTGAGGGGCAACCTCATACCTGTCTATAGCTTCCTGAGGAGGAGAAATGGAGAGGTATGTGCTGAAATTATATACTATAATTTAGTGTATACCAAAAGTTGGATAAGGCTATGGCTGAGGGTAGAATCTGCAATAAAATGTTTAATGGCGTTTGAATTTCAGGGAGTGCAGCAAAGTAATATCTACATCCTCTCATACTGTGTTTTTCTTCAGTGGCTTCTTTCAATCTGATCACCACCATAAAAATTCACACCTGTCACTATCTATTTGTGCCTTTGTTTATTGATATCTTTCTCTCTTTCAATACTCTTGTTTTTATTTTTACATCTAACCAAAAGTTATTTGGAAACAGTTGTTGGATACAGTGCTCTGAACTGTGAAATAATATTTTATATTTCTTCATTTGCTTTATGCTGAAGTATTTGTTTACTTGCAATTCTAGAGCTTTTTTTGCAACATTCTAAAATCTGTACAAATGCAATGTTTCATTTCATACAAAATATATTGTCTTTAGTTTCAAAGATCAGCACAGAAGCTTTTGTAATGAGCACAGTGCAGTTTTTTACAACAGAAGTAATCTACACTTTGTCTAAATAACAACATCTCCACTATTAAATACTGCACTCTCAAACACTTTATAAGGAGTGAAGGACAGATTCATCTGCTCTCTTTATGTTTAGTAATCTGAAGTATTCTCAACCTGTAAATAAAGTAGTGCTTGAAATGGAGAGAAACAGAACATAATATTTAGTAAATATTATCCCTTCAGGAACAGTGAAAATGAAACGCAGAGAATTTGAAGGCACTGCTCCAAACCATGTGAAGTCAGCATCACAATTATGGCTGGAAAGAGAACTACTCTGCCTCTTCAGTGTTCAATCCATTGGCTTTTTCTGTCAGGAGTGGTAAATCCCTGCTCTTGCCTTCTGGTTATGAAGCACATTATAAGACATCAGAACCTCTGAAAGGACTATGCAGGGGAGCAGTTGCTCTGCTAGTAGATTTCAGTTTTGTTTTAGCAAGGCTAGCCATTGACTAAGCTCAGTCTATAATTTCTTGTCTCAAAGCCCCGTCCAGCCTGGTCTTGAACACCTCCAGGGATGTGGCATCCACAGCTTCTTTGGGCAACCTGTTCCAGTGTCTCACCACCCTCACAGTACAGAATTTCTTCCTAATATCTAATCTAAATCTCCCCTCTTTCAATTTAAAACCATTACTCCTTGTCCTGTCATTACACTCCCTAATAAAGGGTCCCTCCTCATCTTTCCTGTAGGCCTCCTTTAGGTACTGGCAGGCTGCTATAAGGTAGCATATTGATGTTAAAGAGTTCCTGCCAAAGAGTTCGCTTCTCTACCAATAGCACAAATTCTCTCTCTGCTACTATAATCTTTCAAATTGTTTACTGTCTTCAAGAGCGTGGATTATGAAAGGAAGAAGATGGAAGACAGGATTTCTCAAGAGCTGTCCCATGGCTAAAATTTAGTTGTGCAGGAGAAAGAAATGTCTGCGAATGTCCCCCTTTTTAGTGGTCTCTTGAATTCTTTGAAGTACAAAGTCATACTACATACCCTTAGAAATCAACATAAAAATGCAGAATAACTGTGCAGTAGGCAAAGTTAAAGAAACTGAGCAGACTTTATAATATCAATTAAGAACTGCAAACTATTTTGATTCACTAATACTCAGTTTATGATTGTGCAAGGGTGAAATAGATGTTGCAAATTTGCCAAATGTAGGAAATTGACAGCAATGAAATTGCATGTTTACCAGTCAAAAGTCTCAAATATATTCTCATTAGCACTCTGGTATTTCTTTCACTGTAACAGTATAAGGGGCTTACCAAGTTCTGTGATCAGTGTGTAATAAGCATTTACATTCTTATAAGTTTTAGATTAAAATTTAGCTGGAAGATATTTGGAATTTAATAACCCAGTGACAGAAACCTTGCACAACACAGGCAGGAAAAGTGGCTGACAAAGAGGAGAGGTTATTTTGCATGCAGAAAGGAACAACACACTTAGCTGAGCTACTACTCCCATCAAGAGAGCTTTGAGCACAATGAAAGATACAAGAAAGGTATAATCAGAAAAAAGAACTATAATTTTCCAGAGCAAGATGGGAAGGTTGAGAAAGGACTATTTAACAAGACAAAGGAGCACTCCATTTCGGTGCCTGGCACACACATTCATGTACAGATGTTACCTCTTTGGGAGAGGGGTCCTACTGGCAGCTTGCTCTTGGCAGGTGGGGAAGGGAAGCAACCATCTTGTGACAGCAGACTTGCAGCCCCCTGGTGCCACTACATCACAACTTGGGCAATGCCACTGCTTGTCTCCTCACTCTTTCCCTCAGTCACTTCCCTCTGAAGCAGGAAGAGCCTTCAATCATGTCAGCACAACATCTCATTGTCTCGTTCTTTGGTAGACATCTGATCCTTACCTATGTTGCTAAGCTGTAAGCAACCCTGCCAAGCCTCCGGGCCCCAGAAATATCGTTCCTGACCTGTCTTCCTACTGGTCATCTATTGACTCTCTTTTTCCCTCTGGCATCTTCCATGCTGCCTCAAGAGGTGGGCTGCTGCACGTTTTGCTTCCCACAGTGTGAAAATTTATAGAGATGATGATTTTAAGGAAGTTAGTATGATGATGTGGAAGGGTCTTCCAGATGCTCCTTCCGAGCCCTCTAAGTGTACCATTAAATTTACTAAGTGCCAGCCTGTGATGAGATGGTTTGTCAGCTTCATTCTGATGTTTTTCTCTTAACACTAATAACAAGGGGATTAAGATTGTCTTGTGTGTATAGTCAACCGTAAAGGAACAGAAATGTATGCATGATGACAGCCTCTTTAGAATAGGCTGGAGCATGGATTAAATAAAATTTTCAGTGTTGATTTTGACTACCCCAATAGTGATAGAATTATAGGGGAGTTAATGTTTATGAAATCTATTACCAAACCAGAACTCTTCACCTTTACATAGTGTTTCCTAATGTAAGAAAGAATAGCAAAAGATGGGGATGAAAGATAAGACAAAAAATGCTATATCAGAAGTATTCTGCAAATGTTTGCAGATGGGCAAAATTCATTATTTTTTATACGGAGTTAATTTTCAGCTAGCAAAATGCAGTGAATTTTCAGATAGCAAGTCAGTTATAGGGGCCTAAAAATGCACGTTTGAAAAAGCAGATCAGCATTTAATTGTGTAGAGCAGTGCCATTCAAGATCTTTTTCAACAGTCAAAGGGGATGAATACAGACTGAAGGGGTTGGAAACTCGAGGTAAGTCAATTGAATTACAATAGCTAATGAGATTGTCTTGTATTACTTTGTTCTGTGAACATGTGCCTTTCATGCATTTAAAAAGTAGATCATATCTGTGACTGTAAGCTAACATTTTCTGGTTTGCAGTTTGAGCAAGCGAAAAATACCAAGGTGGTCTGTTAACGTGACTCTTGGAATGAGATGAATTTGTTGAAGTATCTTTCCTGTTTGTTGGTCTGTAGCCAAGGATTTCAAATTGTGGCCTCTGTTTTGCTTTGACAATATTATACCTTTCTCCTGTCAACATTTATTACTGTCATTCTTAATCCTAGTTGGAATGATTGTTATATTATATTCCAGTTTCTCAGTCCAGTTGTGTGTCAGCACAGATAGTACTTCTATCTTCTTCTTTCATGTTTAGCAGAAAGAAAAAAAGACTTTTGATATAACTGTATTCCAAGTTCCTTATGAACACGCTTTTTTGCATTTCCCCCTATAGTAACACCAGAATATTTTCCCGCCAAAGTACATGCCAAGGAATATCTAATTAAGTCTAAATTCTAGAGATAAAATTCAGCACTTTTTCTTGGTAGTGTGACTGCGTAATGCTGTCATTTTTCACTCTTTACTCTGGTATAAGGAGTAGATTGTTCCCCTTAAATATAGCTAGATCTCAAAAAATCTGTTGGAACAACTGGGCTAGTGACAATCCACTTCAATATTTATTTAATGTTCTCTGTGCTGTAGTGAGCCTTACAAGCGCAATCTTAGGAAGGCCTACATGAATCAGAGTGGCAAAAGGCATATTGAATTGATCTGTTATAAAAATGAAACATCCAGTAGTGTGTGCACAGTGCACCACAAATAGCTGGCTCTCAAAAATAACCATTAGGTCTTCAGTTAGCAGACTGTTCTTCCACGCCCGTTCCTGTCCTTTCCTATCTCACTACTTTTGCTTGTTATGTGGACGACTGTGATTGAAAGGGGGAAGCAGGGGGATAAGGGCAATATGAAAAGCCGGAGTGGTAATAATTTTGAAGATAAAGGATATTGATACATTCTAGCACTTTAGGATGAGAGGCAGGGATTTGTTTCTGGTAGACCCAGCTCTCTGCTCTCCAGCTGCCTCTTTTAGTTCCCCAACTAGCAATGGCCTCCAGATTCATTCCACCACTGTTCTACCTGTCCCTTTCTCACCAGTTACCTGCACTATCCTTGAACCATCGGATGTACCAATAAACCACATTTTCTTTCAACGAAATATTCTCCTATGATGTCCTGAATTTAACCCACACCCACCTCAAGCCTGGACATTTCCATCACTGTACCAGCGTTGAAAGATGCTTTATTCCTTCTGTGAAACCTTTCCTGCTGCACTACAATCACTCTGTGACCTGCCTGAGTCAGACAGTCATCTGTCTGGCTTCCCTAGAGGAGGCTGGAAATCTCTTCTCTCCCTCAGGTTACGCTCTCTTCTTAACTCATTGACACTGCATTTATTGCAAGGTCAGAAACAGCAGCAATAACCTGGAAAAGACAACTTGCAGGGAACTCAATATTCAGCTTCTCTAGGATTAGTGAAAAGGAGTTACACAGAAGCCACCTCCTTCTTGCCACAGTCTACGTGTAGAGGCACTGAAATATTCTGAGACTGGTCTGGTAAAATCACACCAAATCTCTTGGTGTCACAGAAGATCCTTCAAGTTATTGTACCTCGGTCACATTGTCTTGTGTTTGCAGTGCAGCTGACATAGAAGGGTTATGAGTAACACTAAACCTCACTTACTTGCATTGGGCTCAGTCCTTCCATTTAATTGCTGATGACAGTATCAGATGTTCTAATTTTTATATATATATATTTTTTTAAGCTGGTGAACTAAACAGGTGTCAATCTTTTCCTTCTGGTGGCTAACAGTGCATTTATACCTTTTTTGCCTTACATTCTGCCACATGGCACAATGTCCTCAATGGGTGTGCAAATGCAAAATCTGGTGCATGATGCAAATAAAATACTTTGTCATTAAGTTAAAAAGTATGGATGACCAATGAAAATGTAGGCAAATGTAATTCAAATTCAAGTGTAGCCTCTGCATTTCTGTTCATTTCTTATGTAGAAGGAACTAATTTTATTCTGCAAGCTAGCTATTTTTTTAGAAACTGGCCTAAATGAATCTTTCATGTAATATGAATTCTACTGAATTTAATCCTATAGGCTTTACTGTTTGGTTAGAAGTACATAACCTCATGGTCAGAAGTATTTGAGGATGGCTGTTATGCTTCCAGAACTGAATGCGGTCTAATGTGTTATTGAACTGGTAAGATATCACTTTTTTCTTGGTACTCACATTTTTGCAGCTTATGCTCTGACATGTCTCCATTGCAGAATACATATTGCAGTGTTAGCTTAAGATCGGACTATATTTACCATAATTTCTTGACTTGCCTTAAAATCTTGTTTCCAAATACAATGTTTGCTTGTCTCACTACTTGTTCTGATCAAGTGCGAGGCTTGATTCCTCATTCACCTTGATGAACGCTTATTCACACGACTAGCTTCACTGGAATCAGTGTAAGGGCACACAAATTGCAAAAAAGTGAATACTTTCAGGGGCTAATGCTCTAATAAAAAAAAAAATCTTGTTCTTCAAAGTATTTTCTAGTTATGAAATTGATAATTGACTTTATGATGAGATATAAATATGGCTATGAGTAGCTGAGGATGCAGTTCATAGCTGTAAAAAGGCACTGTAGACATCAGGCAAGCCACAATTACTATATATATGAAGAAAAAGTGAGATATATGCACATAGTTAAGAAATCCATGTTATATTTTTATCATTTTCTATCCCCCATCCCCTCATAGCTGTTAATACTATATAGGAGAGTGACTTTAAAATTGTATTTATTAGAAACTGGAGTTTCACTGAAACCAAAGTAGTTTGAAAAGAAATGTCAGTTAAAATTTTTTTTCATTGAAAAATGCTTAAACAAATTTTAAGATTTTTTTTTTCAAGAGCGTCAGAACATTTGTGGTCAGACTGGTGTATTAAGTGTAGATATCTATAAAGTATAAATGCTTACACAGACATAGCTCTTGCTGTGGTCAATGTAGAGAAAGATGGACTTTCATTTTAATGTAGTCACCTGATGTAGAGCAGATTCACTGTGTCCTAAACAGTGCCTGTTTCTTTCAGATGCTAATAAATGGTATAGAGGGACTAAGTTGCTCGGACACAGGCAGGTCGTGCCATTTTAGAAAGCTGAAGTGTAGCTGACCTCCAGCTGCTACTCCAAAAGGCATGAACATCCTGCACCGTATCTCCTAGCTCTGTGACGGCGTCTTGGTTACCACACAGTGTCTCAAATGGCACCATATATCTGTGCTTAGGTAGCTGAATGTCTCCCAGAGTTTATTGTTTGACTTAATTTCATTTTGACTTTGAGCTTTGTTGCATTCTCTTTTGATGCTCCCAAGGTTCAAGTTTTCTTTCCATCATCTTGGTATATGCCAGCGGAAATTCTTAATTGCTATTGGCCACTGAAAAACACTTTTTTCTCTACTATTTGCTGCAAAAGCAGTTCTTAAGTTACTCTATGCTGCTTCAGTGGAAAAATAGCATCTCTAATACTAAGAAAAAAGAATATGTTGGGACACTGGATATTCTAGCATCTAGTTTTTAAGGATCTCTAATAGAGATAGCATATCTGTTGCTTGCCAAAACAGTTACAGCCAGCTTTATCGCTAGTTTTAGGTATGAAATAATACACTTACTTAAAGCTAGAAGCTGTAAATTTGTAACTGTAGGATACAGATTAAAAAAAAAAATATACACTGTGTTAATGTTGTACTTAATGTGACAGCTTTCTCAGTTCCTTCACCACCTCGTGTCTCTTCTACCTCTTTTTTGTAGGTGAAACTGAAATCTCATATTGATTTTCTGTGATGGTTATGTTTCTGTTATATAAGATGACTGTTATGATCTCCTTCCCCGTAGTGCTCAACAGAAGGTGTGTCAGAGATCAAAGGCTATGACTTGCCTATATTATGTCAAGTTAGAATACCCTCATCTTGCATAATTCCTTCTTGTTTCCACCTGCATTTACTGTAGTTGGGTAATGAGGCCTCACATGGTAATGTGAAGGATGAACCTTCTGTTCTTTTCTTAAGGTCTTCTCAGTAACATTTTGATTGTATATTTACTGTAATATTCCTGTCTAAGCCTCTCTTCATAACTTTTTATCTGCTAAAGACATTTTCAGATATATCTTGGTAAAATGAGTTACATCTTGTTATGAAAAATGTGGGATATATAATCTTCCTACTAGGGACATGAGGAGTCTTTCCATATGAACATAATATAAAGACTGCATATCACAGAATCACAGAATGGTTCGGGTTGGAAGGAACCTTAAGGATCATCTAGTTCCAACCCCCCTGCCCTGGGCAGGGACACCTCCCACTAGACCAGGCTGCTCAAAACACTTCCAGGGATGGGGCATCCACAGCTTCCCTGGGCAACCTCTTCCAGTGTCTCACCACCCTTACAGTAAAGAATTTCTTCCTGATATCCAATAAAAATATACCCTCTTTCAGTTTGAAGCCGTTATCCTGTGTCCTTTCATTACACTCCCTGATAAAAAGTCCTTCCCCATCCTTCCTGTAGTCTCCCTTTAGGTACTGGAAGGCTGCTGTAATGTCTCCCCGGAGCCTTCTCTTCTCCAAGCTGAACAAGCCCAACTCTCTCAGCCTGTCTTCATAGGAGAGGTGCTCCAGCCCTCTGATCATCTTCGTGGCCCTCCGCTGGACCCATTCCAACATGTCCACGTCCTTGTGCATATGATTCCACATAGAGTATAACTGAGAGGAAAGTGCTGAAGGTGAATAGCATTCTTCACTCATTGTACACAAACGCCTGGTGCTCTCTTTTCGTTAAGTTTAAACCTTTGTATTATATTATAATATCTGGTCATTATTGAAATCACATTTCCACAGGAAGACAATTCCTTTTTTGAAGTATCTCTGGGACGTGGCAGATACTTTGTGTTCGGTATGGAATTAAACTGAAAAGTTATTACTAGAAAATATTATTATTGCCTAAACTATCAAACTTGCAGTATTGCAGGGTGAAGGTTGCAGTTGAGAATCCATGCATACGTTAAAAAAAACCCAACAATCTGACTTGTTCCTTTCAGAGGAAACTCTACAGAAGGTGCCTCCTATCACCAGGCTTTTCAGAGTTCGTTTATAAAGTTGCACAAGAAAAGCTGAAATTCTCTCTTCTCTAAATAGGACATCAGTGACTGCCACTTTAATCTTTCTGCCGCTTTAGGTGCACATCAGCAAAAATCTGTCTTGCTGGTGTTAATTTTCGGTACCAAGAAATAATGGAACTGGTTTTCAAATAATAATTTAGTACTTCTCAATCACAACTTATCCATGAATGTGAAGAGCCTTTTTTTGCCCATGTTCCAAAAATAATAAGTGTTCAGANTTTTTTTTTTTTTTTTCTGAATCAATTAATCAATTTTAGTTCATGTGGTTTCTCATTGATAGAGACTCTGCTGTGATTGTTCTGGTTTTATTTTCCATTAGATCATATCTTGTCATCTAGTAGAAAGTTTACTAAAAGCTTGACTTTGAGATTAGTTCAAATGTGGTATTCATTGAACATACTTCTTCTTCTAAATTCTCTGATACTGATCTGCAGAGAGAGGAGCTTATTCCTTTTGGTGGAGATTTATTCCTTTAGTTCAAATTGATGATGACCCTCAGCCTATCATATTGTTGACTAGTTTTCCCCTCTACTTTTGTGACAGTACAACATCTTGATAATTTTTGCATTATTAAGCTTCAAAATAAACTTTGCCATTGCAAAGCACTGCTTCTTGCTAGCATGGCAGCATCTGTAGCTTCCAGTTATGAAAAAACAACATATAGATTAACTGTTTCTGTTCACAGACCAAAATTTAGTACTGTTTTCAAAAGGTGCTAATATATCTTTTGATAAATATTTACCTACCATGAGCCCCTTCACTTTGCACACTGGAACAAAATGTTTGCTTCTAGTCAAAAAAACACAAGGGGGCAGTTTAGGATAACAAACCAACAATAGTATAGTAAAAGATACCAAAAAGTTCAGTTTTTGAAAAAGTAGCTTTTCTGAATCTTCAAATTAGGGCTGCATATTTGCAGAGATT
Organism: Rynchops niger; assembly: GCA_013400035.1. NCBI lineage: Eukaryota > Metazoa > Chordata > Aves > Charadriiformes > Laridae > Rynchops > Rynchops niger. The sequence continues at coordinate 212,115 of VXBH01007074.1, read as the reverse complement.
ACCCTTAGCACCTAGAGACTTCTAGTCCAGACTTACAAACAAGAAATATAGTAACACAGAATGTATTTTAATACAGAGCAGGCCTTTTGCCAATGAAGGGAAAAGAGGGAACAAACAGGTCATACCAACTGGGCATGTTGGAAGGAGTGTTCTCCAACATGTATCCCTTTTGTTCAAGAACTTAAATGCACCAATTACCGGAACTTATTAGACAGTGTTTCAGTTCACAGTTTTAATGCGGTAAGCATTAGTGCAGCCAGCTGCACCACAGCACCCAGATAAGAGTCAAACTGAATTTGTTTATAATTTACCTTGTTTCCTGTAGAGAGTCTAAACCAAGCTTTTGCAACATAGGCTAAACTGCTCTACTGAAGAGAGTATTATGAATAAAGGCTGTGCAAAGAGTGACTAGATGTGCCAGTTGAAACTTTTATCTTGCTATGAATACAATGCAAACAACTTCTCCTTTTCTATGGAAAGCTCTTAACATTTTTATTGTTGCTTATTCTAACTACTTTACTGCAATACAATATCAATTTCCATAACAATGCTTAGCCAGGAGCAGCCCAGAATGATTCGCAATTCAGTAAAAGCTTGCAGATAGCCTGCAGTGTGCCTCTGCTTTGTGTTAATTTCAAGTGTACAGGAAAGTTAAACCTACAGGAAGGTGAGGGTTTTCTTCATGATAGGATGACTTTTGGGAAGCTGAGATAGGAGATGGGAAAGTTAACATACCAAAGTGTGTCCCCAGGCCTGCTTTATGTCCCTCTCACCCTCCAGTGTGTTGGTAGAATTAAAGGAAGCAAGAATTCCCAGGAGGAGTTTGGACTGACTCGATCAGTATTCATTTTAGCATCTATTGTTGCAGTGCTTTAGAAGCAGGCAGCTCTAGCACCACAGGAGAACCTACAGAACTTTTGTGCTCCTAGGCCAGGCTGGCTTCAGCTCTGTGGTCTCATCAAGAATGCTTCCACTGAACCGTTCTGTACTGCCAGACACTGGTCAGAAGTTGAGGTAGAGACAGAGTTTGGAGCTTGAACTCTTTGGCTGCTTAATGGGTGGCTGTTGCATGGTGGGGCATAGAGGAGGAGAATCCATAACTAACTTTAGGCATGACTGTGGGCTGTTAAACTAGGAGATTGGCTAAAGTTGGAAAACTCAAATATTACACTCTTTCCAATGATCTCAAAAATGGTTACTGTGACTGGATTACACTTCTGTAGCAGGAAGCTTCTTCTTTTTGAGAAGTGTGACCTACATACACTGGGTTCTTCATGAGGCAACAAAGATGGTACACAAACTCATGTTTGAACTTATCCCACTGTGGCTGCATCATTTGGAATATTTTCTGTGGTTCTCATAGGTTTTAAAACTAGTTAGAGGAGAAAACACTTTCGTAACATAACCATCAGATTTTTCCTGACTAGATTTTTTCCTGTGTTGATTATAGAAAGTTCAGAGCACTCTATACATATGCACACTGGACCACTCCCATTCTTAAACTCTATTGAGTCAGAGCAGAGGTGGCACTAGATATAATCAAACCATGATTCTTTATTCACAGTTCTGCAGTCTAGGTTGCTGCCAGATGATTTGGTCAAGGACTCATTTAGTAGGAATCTGTGGAGCAGTATCACTATTGTGTAATAAAAGCTCAAAAAATTCAGATTGATATTAGATTCAGATTAGATTATAATATTCATCAGCAATATATAGGGATATGGTTTCTATACACTGTGAACTGAACTTCTGTCAAATTTAATGGTCATAGGGTCCTCAGTTTCTCATGTTTATTTCCTGAAGAGAATTTAGTCTAATCAGCTTTTCCTTTTGTAAAGTTGAATTGTCTCTGCATGGTATCTTGCAAAAAAGGATAAGTATCTGTCAAATGAATGAATAGAACAAAAATAAAAAGAACAGGATATCCAGGAGCAGCTGGTAATAGTTGTCAATGACAGGGTACTTTCACTGCACTTGGATTATATTTTTTCTACCTAAGAATGGAAAGAATATTAAAAAGGTTCAGCTTAGCAGTTTTTACATTTCTTCCAAAGCATAAAGTCCTCTTCAGATTTGCTACCGCCTACTCACTGTTTATTCCCTATTTGACACTTGAGTAATTGTTATAAACCATTTCCATCTGTGATTTACTTTGTGTTTCCTATTGCAGGTGACAGTTAATGTATCTTGTCTGCTGCTATGAAATTAAAAAAAATGGTCTGAAAATGCTAAGAACAAACACAAAGATGGGGGCAGGAAAGAAACAACTTTTATATATTCAAAATTCATGTGCTTTGAAAATCTTTGAGCCCACAATGTAATCAGTGTTAGGATACCTAAAGTACCTTCTTTCTAAAAAAAAAATGCAAGAGAGGATAGGATAACACTACTTAAGAATTTATATTTCCATGGTAAATTCCTTCAGCTACAGAAGTGATGTAGTGTAGGCAGTAAGCATAGATTTGGTGTTAAAGATTTCCAGACTTTCTAAGCTTACTCTGCATTTTGCTCCAGACTTCTTCCAACTGAAATCTACTGACATTAGAAGAGTTATATCATAATCAAGTTGTTTCACCTAAGGTGAACAACAGAACCTTAAACTAATAAAACTTGATCACCACTGGAAGGACAAAGATATAACAAGCAAGGCTAGGGTGGGTAACGTTATATGTATTATAGATATTTTTTGATTGTTATGTAGATTGTTTGAGGTAACTTTAACCTGAGAAATTGTGGTTTAGTTCTGTTTCTGTGAGGGAGACTGATTAAGCACTTGTCAAGTAAAACACCAGTGGAAAGTCTGTGGAAAAGCCTGCTGAAGAAATAAAAGGACGATGCACATAACTCACTAGGCATAAAGTGTCTTTGTGTCCTAGGACTTAATCCTACTGGATACTGCTGGGCAGTTCCCATAGATATTGAAAGGAATTTAGGGTGCTGAACATGACACAGTAGGTCCAGAACATCTGTCTAGCTTCTGCCCTAACTTTCAGGTTTTGGCAACATGCTTGGTCTTAACATTTGCTCATCATTTCATCCATTCCATCTCAGATTTTCAGCACTGCCCTAACTAAAGCCTCAGTCATACTGTGATAGTCCCTCACTTTGATGAATAACTCCATTTCTGCCAAGCTGAACATGCAGTAATAAATAAAACTGCCCAAATTCTTTCATAGCAGTTCATCTCTGGAATGCAGAATATTCTCCTGCTATTGTCCAGATGTCCTCTAAACAAGATAAAACTTGCTGTGCAACCTTCCTTCTTAGATATACCATTATGTCTTCAACAGTTTGAGTTCTCCATGGTTTTTTTTATTACCTTTGTCAACATCCATACAGGAGAAGAGAGAAAATGAGAAACTCATTCCAATAAGACTGAAAACTGCTTCCCTATTTCACATTTTATAAGATTTGGTAGGTAAAAATCACTTTGGAAAGAATGCGTTTAAAAGCTGCCTTTATACCAGTTTCTGTTTCATTTCAGAATAATGTCAGAATGGGATAAATATGCATTCTATAAATATAAATATTTCTTTGTTTACCCCCACCCCCCACCCCGCCTTTGTTCAGTACATTTATGTTATTTATTTTGTAAGTAGCTTTAAAGGAGCGACTTGCTTTATTTGGAGGTTTGGCCTCATAAACCATAGCAATTTTTGTTTAATTTTGGAGATGTTTATGTAAGAGGTGGAGTCGGGCTGCTTTCCCTGAGTATGTTTCAACCATTATTTAAAAATTATAGTAGTGAGTATTACACCTTTGAGATATCCAAAACAAATAGCTGCTCAGTCACCAGCATGACAAAGTGGTGGTGCTCTAGCCAAGATGCTTTCCAGCCTGCAGCTGAAGAGCCATAAAAAAACTGCAAAAAAGAGCTGTTTTAAGTACCGCATTCATATACTGTTCTAATAGAATGAAGGGAGCTTACAGGATTTGTTGAAAAACAGAAGCTAAATTAGGACACAGCATTGGTTATTTACTACTTGCCATTAAAAAAGATCCTTCATTTGTGCAGTATTATGGAAATTAAAGCATACACTGCACTTGGATAACTTTGTCTCATTTAAGTAAGCCTCCATCACTGTGTTGCAGCATGCCTATTTGCAATACATTGTAAGATATTGGTTGTAAATAGGTAACTTCCAGTTTAGTAGCAACAAATGGCTGAGATTTTTTAGCCCCAGTTAGATCTGCATATCTCTCTGAGTCACATTCTGTCATTATTTCCATTTTGCAGAAGCTTAGTGTTTTAGAAGATTCACTGATTTGCACAGGGCAACAGATACCAGTCTTGTGAGTAAGTTTGAACCCCTGAAGTACTTTATTCAAACCACTAGGAAATGATCTCCTGCCTTTATCAATGCCTTAAAATTACAATAGTAGAAACTATTAGTCAAACATCTCTTTCTTACCTCATTGTTAATTCATGGACAAAACAAAGTATAGCTGGAAGTGAAATAGACAAAATCAGCTATACTTTAGCAGCCCAGTGGTCTACATAACTTGGTGTCCTGTTTCCAGCAACTACCTGGTGTTTAGAGAAAACGCTAAGTGTAATCTACTCTGTATGTTGATTGCTGGAAGCAACATGCCCATAGGATTTTTTCATCAAGTCCATTAAGCCAAGACTGGCTTACAATCTGAAGTACCGGAGTTGATATATGTATATTTTTCAGACCTATGTAATTCAGCTGAAAGGGTGGCCTTAGTGAATTTGGAAAGCTCCATTTAATCTGTTTCCACTGGTGTCTGTTCCCAGCTAAGAAAGCTGCAATTCTGCAAAGCTATTTAGTTCAGTAGCTCTCACTGGTGTGAGCTGGGGGTCTAAAAACCCTGTGGACAGGAGTCTTTGTTTTCTAAACAACATTGACTCCTGTCTCCCTGTCAGACTGTCCACCACAGGAAACATGGACACAGTGTTCTTGATTTAGACAAAGCTACATGCAGCTATGATGTGGAGCCAGAAGGAGTCTTCAAGCCATAAGGCCGTGACTGTGTCATGTCAGGGGAAACATAACTCTGCCTATGTTGTACTTAAGGAAGACTACAATTGCTTTAAATCATGTTGGCAGAAATCCATTCCTGGAACAAATTTCCAGGTTGCAAGGTCCAGTTTGACTTTTCTGAGCTATTCAAAATGCTTGCAAACAATCCACCTTAGAGGAATGTTCTTCAGGAATCTCCAGTTTTAAGCATTAGACTTTATTTTTCAGTGTAAATTGTAATTCAGTGCACTGCTTAACAATGCTTGGTACTAATCATACAAAGAACGATATTTACGCATATTAGATAAATTCAATAATATAATAAATACTTATCCTGATTTGATTTCTCTGCCTTTCTCAGCTGTGGAGACATTAATTGCTCCCTAGGTTCTTGTGATACTAATTAAGTTAGGCCATTTAAAGTTACAGGAAGCAGGTATTAAGGAAAGACCAAAAGACCTCTGAGAACATCAGTTAATGTGTTTAGCATGTCAAACTTTGGTGCTCAGTCTTGGAATTCTCTATTTAATTTCAGAAATGTTTCTGAAATGGCTAGAAGTCCTCAGAGTTAGGAGTTTGATTATTAAAGGTTCTCTACCGTTGGAGAGAGAAGGAAGAGAGGTACTTAGATGATGAATCAGTCCACCTGTGCTCGGTATATCTTCTTGCAATGGTGGATCTCTTTCCACTGACCTAATGCCACTTCATTCCTAACTTAGACTCCTAAATCAAATACCTAAAAATTAGGTAGGATAAATCTTCTGCCCTCTATAGCATGTGCCTTCCCTGTTACATAAGCAGATCTTTGTCAAAGCAAATTCTTGCTGATGTTCCATTAAGTACCTAAAATTAGGAGACATGAATCCTTTTCAGAAGTGTAGTTGTTCTAATTATTCCTAAATAGTACCCTTGGGGTAGTTTTCTTCATCCTTTTTATAGAACAAATCCCTCGTTCATATATAGTGGTGAATATTAATATTAATAATAGAATTTTCCTTCAAGTAAGGCTGGAAATGCGCTTCTTACAAACTCTCTAAACATTACTTCTTAAAAATGAGGAAGTGTCCCAAAATTCAAAGCTTGTGAAACTGACCCTACATCCCACATCTGTCTATGGCAGGATTTAGGCCATAATAAAGTTAGCAATTTATTAATTGATCCTTAGTCAACAAAGCAATGCACATAAGCTATAATGAGCACTCATTATAGCACCCTCAGCACTGGGGTTCCCTAGACATAATGTATTTCAAACTAAGTAAATATTATGGCAGTGACTAGGATATATCAGGTCAGCAGTGCCTCAAACCAACATCAGAAAATAATATAAAAGCAAACACACTGTAAGCACAGAACACAGGAAGAATAAGCTCATTAAAGACGCCAAAGTTTTACAGCAGCATGATATCCACAAGATAAAAATGAAGCTGAAGAAACAGCAAGAAGTCAAAGGATCAAAGTGAATGGGAAACTATTAATTGAGAATGATATCTGCAAAGCGTAAGCAGCACAATTAAAATATTTAGTATTTCTGTAACATTAGCAGATTATAAAAAAAATTAACACTGTATGGTTATGGAATAGAATAACGCATTTGAAAATATCTCATTAGATGTAAACATTTTGTTTGAGACGGAAGTATATCTGCTTGCTGATTTTTGATAGGATTTAGGAAAGAAAGAAAGATATGTAGAGATTGTGTCTCTGCATCTCTGAATCTTTTTTTTTAAACTATTGTTGTTATGAAGGATGGGGAGGAGACTGAGACAATCTTGAAACAGATAGACATAAAGGTAAAAACGTACAATTTTTTGGTTGCTATGAAGTTCCACAAATAATACCTTAAGTTTTTCTTATTATTTATTGAAGCTTTGTTAATCTGTCATCAGCTCCCCTAAAAAGGGTATGTCTCAACACGAATTGTAACATTTAACCACAGCTTATCTGCTTTCCTGTCATTCTGTGGCAATAGCTGAAAGACAAAGGGGAGGAGGAGAAAGGGAGAGTGAAACTCTGGTCTTTGTGAAGAGCTAAAACTCCTCATTGGGTAAAAAACATGCTGAGCATGTGAGTTTCTGGCTTCGTGTTTGCCTCTCTTGGCGATCAATTGCCTCTCTGTCCTGTCTCTCTGCCTTTCCCTAGAAACCTGAGGGCAATAATGGGGAAAAAAAGAGTTCTTGACAGCAAGGAAAAAAAAAAAAAATAGCCCAAAACATTTTTTTTTTCTCAGAGTCATGAGGACTTTTTGTTCTTTAGGGGATATAAACGAGGTGTGTTTCTGTCACTACATGTACAGGTGAACATACAATGAAATCAAATTTGTATATCGTTTTGCAAACACAAAGATTGAAATCTAAAATTAGTTTCCTTTAGGTAAATTTTCTGTAGGTATTTATCTGTTCCACATAAATTTTCAAATTTTCCTATTATATTTATAGATCAGACTAAAACCTGTGTTTTACATTAATTAGCTGTGTGGCATAAATTTTAGATAAACCATAATTTAAAGAAATATCCTGTTATTTGGTTTCAGTAACAGTAGACAGTTTGAATAGTGTGGTGTTAAAAGCAATGTTTTATGGAGAGCATTATAACTATCTTGCCATAGTTTTATTCATCAAGTTTTGTCATGTCTTATAAACTATAAATCTTATCCAAGCTCAGTGTGGGATCTTCAGAGAATTAAGTAAGGAGGTGGAAAAAATAACCACAGACATGACAATGAATTAAAAAAAAAAGTCAGAAGTTAGCGATGGGTCGGTAACACCAGATAAGACTACTTCTGCGGAAAAGGTTTAAGTTCCACTGGAGATCAAGTCTCAAAGCTTTACAGGAAGAGCAGAGTCAAGTAGCTACACCTTATAGATTTCAAAGACTCTACCTCACTCTTTAGTCCTTGCTCAGGTCCATTCAAATCTCTTTCTTAGCTTTGCAGGTTATAAATTTAGTAGTAACACAAAACTCATGATGCACAAATGCTATAGAAATAGAACTTTAAAGCAGCCAAACTGACAAAGTTTAGACATCCGGCCATCAAATTAGACATCATTTTCACACAATCAGTTTCTTTTCAAAGTTCGAGCACCTTAAAATATTAAAAAGTTATAAAAATTATTTCCTTTTTTGAGTTAAAAAAAATCTAATCCAATTAGATTTTTTTTAGTCTTTTGAACCATAAAGTATTTGAGAAGTTAAAAATGAAAATATCAAAAAGAACTCATTTTGTTTATAATTGGTTGTCTCAGAGAAGATGTGTCGCTCACCAGAGAGTGCAATGATCTGTTCTAACAACATAAACAGTGAGCCTCTATTTATGTGTACTCATGTAATTCATATCCAAGAGGGTAAGGAATTAAAAATCAAAGCTTTTTCCTTCAATATTCCTCCTGACATTCTCAGTTCCTCACTTGCAATTTTTGTGAAGCAAAACAAAATGATATTCAATTAAAAAAAAAAAAAAAAATCCAAATCATGACTTATTACAGCTAAATGGCCAATTTTGGCTCAAATCAGGATCTGGAGAAAGCGCACACACCTCTCACTAACACATTTTTGCATCAGGATTTGAATTATAGGTATGTCTTTCAAAGTTTGTTGTGTATACTTGGAGAAATTCTCTTGAACAGACTCAGTAGTATTTTTTCAGGTTTCATATCAGTGGAGGGAGCTGAAAACTTAACAATATATCCACCTATGATTTTTAACAACCTCGGTGCTGTACTTTGATTTCCCATGACTGAAGCATCTAACAGAATGTCAGACAGCTGATACTTTTACGTCTCAGCAGTGGTGAAAGGAGTTAATTACAGTTTGGTTTGACATTTCTTAGATGGATCATAGTATGAGATGTAACTTTTGTTGCTAATAAGGACTTGCAGCTCTGGTATCATGATACTTCACGCATTATTTTGTCTCTTGACTATGTGGTGTCAACACTTTATGTCCAAGAGTACTTAAAAGGTTCTATATAATATATGCTCTGGGAATATGGTTTCATCTCACAGAGCAGGATAGCAGATATTGCACTCATAAATACTTATACACGACAATAATCCTATCTTGCCCCAAATATTTTCCTTTGCCCGGGCATTTGACACCTACTTGAATTCACAACTGTGATGATGGTCTTGTCCCAGCTCCTCATGACCTACACTTAATACCTAATCACTGTGCCTACTGCATTGTTATTGAAGATCACTGAGATGGCTGTTTTAAAAGTCACAAGCTTATGATTGGTTTCCCTATATCCTCTTGTTAGAAACTATTAGTGAATGACATTTCTGCTTTTTCAGGTCATAGTTTATTTATGAGAACAATTGATTTAGCAATACATAGCAGCATCAAACTTTAAATAGATTACACAGTCCGTGCTTCATAAATCACATCGGTCACACATTCTTAACTTTTATGGAAAGCTCAACTGTTCTAAAATTTTCCACTAACAGTGATGTCTCTCTAATAATTACATTAAAAACCAATTACTTATTTTTTGTAGATTATCTATAGACAGATTTGAGACATGAATTTGTATTTAGAAAATCTTTCTCTAAACGTTCTTGGAATGAAGTATATCAGCAGCATTTCACACTAGCACACTACTATTTTTACAGTAGTATTGCTTTCACAACAGTACTATCTGCAAAGTGTCTGTGTTCTTCACATATTATCTGTTGTGGATGATGTACTGAAAGTGATATGTTATATATTTATTCACACTTCATTTTGGGGCTGACAATTGTAGCATATACTTCCGTTCTCATACTTCACCAATTACCTTAACCCTGACCTGCATGAACGTAATTTTCTGCATTAATGAGAAGTAGCTGTCTCTGTGAAGAGCCTGAACTGAGTAAACACTGTCAGCTGTGTCAAATGGTGATGATAAACAGCTTTCACTATTTATTTATGACTGCTGGTGCTGATAGAAGAATTCACAGCTATTCAAAAGTCTGTTTATTTGCAAGCAAAGGACTAGTGTGAACTCCTGAAGATTGAGGGAACATGCCTTCTAAAAACACTTTTCGTTTGGGGTTATACTGGGATGTAGTTACATGAATTTTGTATTGTAGGAAGCTTGCAGCTGTTTTGCTGCAGTTTTTCTTTCTGAACGGGTACTGTAGAACAATAATGAATTTGGAAGTACCAATTTGATGTTAACAAGCACCTGAATTTGTACTTCATTCAGAAACTAGAACTAGTCAATATTCAAAACTTCTGTACCAATTTTGTTTCCAAAATTGTCATTAATAACCTAAAAATATTTAGAACTCCTCATAGAACACAAATTCTGATACTTTTTTTCCCATTTATAGGTGTTTAAATTTTGAGATGAATAGTCTCTGAAGGAAAAGGAGACATTGCCTGTGGTGACCCCCAAGTAGTTCTCCTGTGGGATCCCAGGAACCTGTACGCTTCTGTGGGAGCAATCTACCACCAAATGTACACATAACCTGTGTGAGAACCAGAGAGGTGAATTTAAAACAGAAAAAAAGAAAGTACTTTACGCAGTTGCTGGTGAAATTATGGAATGTGATGTGAAGACAGCTGACATTAGATGCTTTAAAAAGGACAAATTCATGGGCTGTATATCCACAAATGCATAATAGGAAGAATCTCATATCAAGGTTGTAATTTCTAATATCTATAACACGAAGAACATGGGGAATGGAGCACAGAAAGGGATTAAGCTCGTGTGCTGACCCTGAACAGTCAGTCCTACTGTCACTTTCAAAACCAGAATACTAGTCTAGGTGTACCATCAGTATGCAACAGGGTATTTCCTGGTGGAATTAATAATAGAATTGAATTAAATCAACCAGTTCCTTATTTTGAGCACTGAGGGTTGTGTAAAATACTAAAACAAGAAGCGTTATGCCTATTCAAGGACAGAAAGGAAAAAAAAATGCGGTTAGAGAAAATGGTCATTTAAAATAATGTTTGAACATTGTTTGAATGATCTGTAAAAGAAGATTCAACTTGCTGGCATATGCACCCAAAAACATTTGCAGAAAAATAGCTGAGAACTGAAATACTGATTTATAACATGGATGCCAAATTGGGCCAGACTTTTGTTATGTAGTATTTATCTGTTCATATTACTTATTCTGGGCAGTATTCAACTCCAGAAGAAGTCTGTGGGGAAATTTCTTTGTTGTGTTTGCATATTAAAGTTGCTAGCCAGTGTAGGATTTGTCCGAAGTCTACTGAAGTACTTTGAAATCCTTCTGTTGATCAGGCCTCATATAGAAGAGTTAAATTGTTTGCTAGCAAAACAGGCCAAGTCAAATTCAGGCAGCGTGTGTACTGGAGTACTGGAACAGCTGTCTCATGTATGTTCCTATGCAAACAATTTCCAGGGAAACATTGACTAAAAAGAAGCTGTTCTGAGAAATCAACAAAAAATAGTCCAATGATTTGGCTCAAAAGGCAAAAAGAAATGTGTCCAGGCTGACTAAACAGCTTGAATATTTCTGTCATTTTTGTTTCAAATACCTGGAGAAAATGTGTGAAGGAAACCGCAATTGCAGATTGTAAATTGAGTGTTTTTCCATTTTGCCACCTGTTCCCACTACTTGATTGAAAATTCAACTTCAAAATTGCCCTGTTACTCTTCTCATTTGGATGCAGACACCCAGCTTCAGTGCAAAAGGTGGGAGTGTCTCCCAGTCAGGCCACTTTGTTGACGGTGTCATCTCTACTTGACAAGTGGGAGCTGTGACTTTGAATTTCTCTAGTCCAAAGTGGTAGTTGACCTGAGAAGTTTTTGACTTCTTTGATATTCTATAGTAGGTCATAAAAAGACGAGCAGCAGCTCCATCTCAGTATCTGCTGACACTGACATTACCTTGAAAAGTACCTAAAACATGAAGTTATGACATTTATGAAGATGACAGAAATACTCATGTACCAGAAGGGAGTAGAAAGTCAGATGTTTTTTGGTGACAAGTGTTTTTATTGGCTATCTCTTTGTGCCCTTTGTTTTATGATGGCAACTCTGGCCCACCTCTGGGAATCCTACCGCTCTCTGTTGACTGGGTGGACTTATGCAGCCTCTCTGGGGCTTTATTAATGGAGGAAGCGTAGCTGGATGATCATAGGAAAGAGGATTATCTTTACAGAATCACAGAATTACAGGGTTGGAGGGGACCTCTGGAGATCATCTAGTCCAACACCCCTGCCAGAGCAGGGTCACCTACAGCAGATTACACAGGAAAGTGTCCAGGTGGGTTTTGCATGTCTCCAGAGCTGGAGACTCCACCAGCTCTCTGGGCAGCCTGTTCCAGTGCTCTGCCACCCTCAAAGGAAAGAAGTTCCTCCTCATGTTTAGTTCGAACTTCTTATGCTCAAGTTTGTGCCTGTTGTCCTGTTTACCTCTTGTCCTGTTGCCAGGCACCACTGAAAAGAGCCTGGCCCCATCCTCCTGACGCCCACCCTTTAAGTATTTATAAGTGTTGATAAGGTTCCCCCTCAGCTGTCTTTTTCCCAGACTGAAGAGACCCAAATCCCTCAGCCTTTCTTCATAAGAGAGGTGTTCGAATCCCCTAATCATCTTGGTAGCCCTTTGCTGCACCCTCTCCAGCAGTTCCCTGTGCCTCTTGAACCAGGAGCCCAGAACTGGACACAGCACTCCAGGTGCGGCCTCACCAAGGCAGAGTAGAGGGGGAGGATGACCTCCCTCCACCTGCTGGCCACACTCTTCTTGATGCACCCCAGGATGCCATTGGCCTTCTTGGCCACAAGGGCACATTGCTGGCTCTGGTCATCCTGTTGTCCACCAGGACTCCCAGGTCTCTTTTCAGATGAGCTGCTCTGCAGCAGGTCAGCCCCCAACCTGTCCTGGTGCATGGGGTTATTCCTCCCCAGGTGCAGCACCCTACACTTGCCCTTATTGAATTTCATAAGGTTCCTCTCTGCCCAACTCTCCAACCTGTCTAGGTCTCTCCGTATGGCAGCACAGCCTTCTGGTGTGTCAGCCACCCCTCCTAGCTTTGTGTCATCAGCGAACTTGATGAGGGTGCACCCTATCCCCTCATCCAGGCCATTGATGAATATACTGAAGAGGACTGGGCCCAATACTGACCCCAGGGGAACACCACTTCTCACTGACCTCCAACTAGACTAGCTGGATGATGCTAGGAAAGAGGATTATCTTTAAAAATCAGGCTTTTAAAGTCTTTGTTCGTTCTGATATAGAATCATAGAATCATAGAATTGCAGAGGTTGGAAGGGACCTTTAAGATCATCAAGTCCAGCCATTAACCTACNGTTGTAGAGGGTGATAAGGTCTCCCCTCAGGCTCCTCTTCTGCAGGCTGAACAACCCCAGCTCCCTCAGTCGTTCCTCATAAGGTTTGTCCTCCAGACCCCTCACCAGCTTTGAAGCCCTTCTCTGGACACGCTCCAACACCTCAATGTCCTTCTTGTAGTGAGGGGCCCAAAACTGAACACAGCACTCGAGGTGGGGCCTCACCAGTGCCGAGTACAGGGGGATGATCACTTCCCTAGTCCGGCTCACCACGCTATTCCTGATACAGGCTAGGATGCTGTTGGCCTTCTTGGCCACCTGGGCACACTGATGGCTCATATTCAGCTGGCTGTCCACCAACACCCCAGGTCCTTTTCTGCCAGGCAGCTTTCGAGCCACTCCGCCCCAATCCTGTAGTGCTGCATGGGGTTGTTGTGACCCCAATTAGTTAGTTAATGTTTAAAGGATCTGCCTTTACATGCCAGTTAGATATAGAGTTCTCACTGTAGCCAGTGGTGATTCTGTAGCTGAAATACTTATGACTCACAATGATTGAAACTCTTGAGGGTTGCCTGTTTAGCTTGTATGTCTAAAGAAAGCATATTTTACTAGCATTCAAACCCCTTGGAAGTGTTTTAAACAAGTGTATGGTTATTGTTAACTTTGGCTCTAATCATTTTGCTTTATTAAGCTTCTGAAATACCTTGACTTAGACTTGGTTACTTAACGAATCTAAAGCAGCAGGCAGATGGCTTTTCATCTATTGTTAAATTTAAAGGGCTTACTAGGCTAATTATTTTGAAATGGATTCCTATGATATTATGCATTATTTCAATGAATAATGCAGGACTGGCAATTTATTGGCAGAACATTCGCAGAAGTGCCATAAATCTAGAAATAACATAAAAGCAGAGTGGGTACATATTTTAAAAGCACGGCTTGGGGAATCACATTAGTGCAACTCTACAAACCTTTTTATAAGAGTGCATATTTTTAAATATGATCAAATCGAGAGACTTTCAGTGAGAGGCTGGGGTTTATTCTACATATTATTATGACAGCTAGGAGACTTAGTTATTGAAATTGAAACTTTCGTACTAGGTTCTGAGCAAACTCAGAAGGAAAAAGACACAACCTGTGCTCTCAAGAGCTAGTTGACCAAATATAACCCCAAATGCCACACCTGGATACAGTCACCCACAGGTGAGCGAGTGAGGAGTAACAAGAAGACATGCATAACTAATGTCATAGGCTGCATTATCTGGGCAGCAGCAGCCTACATTTTTTTTTGTAAGCACCTATTCGAAAGGGGGTGTAGGAATAAAAATGGCAACAGTTAATATATAGCTCTGCAGTTGTTTAAAGTGACCCCTTTCCAAGCTTGAAGAATAGTTACAGAACTGAACAACAGAGAAATCCCCTAATAAATACAAAGAGAGAGAGTAAAATGTAAGAAGTTTTTTTCATTTTTTTATTTACAATAAGGTACGGTTTTATAAAAGACGTTTCAGTCTAGGGATGCTGACTCATGAAATTACAGCTGCACTGTTTTTTGGGGTTTGAACCTCTGACAAATGAAAGCAGCATCAGCTTTATGTCATATGCACTGCCTTTGGTTGCATTGTAGGGTACAGGTATTTAGATATTTTTACAGTTGCAATAACCCTTAAAGCCATTTAAATTATCTGATAATGGCCACTACTGCAGACAGGGTACTAATCTGGGTAAACCTTTACTGTGCTGCTGCATCACCGCTTCTGTGTCCCTTCCATTAGATTTGCCCATAGTATTGATATAAATCTTTTAGGACTGATTCTTGACAACCTTTAGTGTTAGACAAATCCTATAATACAACAGGAAATACATACAATAGGAAGTACTTCTTAAAATGATGATTTTATGGAACAAATAAAAATGACAAGATAACAAAGAAATCCTTGATTTGTATAACAAAGTGAAGGAATCAGGTTAGTTTTAGACGTAGAAATGTATTGAAAAATTTGGACAACAAATTGAATATCCTATAGCTAGTTTAAGGAAGTGAGCGACTACATTCATCTGACATTACTGATTAGTATTTTGTATATTTAACAAATTCAGTGTCAGGCTCACAGAATTTTTCAGCCCTTGAATTTACCATGAAGAGGTAAAACCCATACAGCTGCAACGTATTAGAGCAGCTCTATCAGATTAATGATTTATAAATCAAAGAGTGTGAAAATAGGGCTTTGCATTATGGATGTTTTTTTGAAACCAATACTAGCTGAAAAGTAAATAATGAGTAGTTAAAATATACAAGCTCAATATGTTAAAGCATATAAGTTCAAGTATATGAGTAGTATATAGTAGATATAAATCACAAGTAGTGCAAAATTAAGTATATGCAATTATTTGCTGTTATAGATTTGTGAACACTTCTATATAATAGAGGTTTATATTCTTGGGTACAAAACCTTTATTTTTTAATTACATTACAAATGTACTGAGAAGTGTAACTGAGAGGCAAGCCTGATACTCACTTCCTGGCTGAAATAAATACATTTCTAGAAATGAAGTAGGTATAACAAATCAGGTACCCAAGGTCACTTTGTGGAAAGGTTGTTAAGTTTATTATTAAAAGACTCCGAAATTAACATTTGATAAAAAAGAAACCAATAATATTTTATTTTATGATCAATGTACAAGTGTCAGTGTAAAGGATCTTTTGCACTTGTGCGTAGGGGTCTCAGCCACGAACACGGGTGGCTGTCAGAAGTGTTTTATATGCTTTAGGCATACAAGCTGCTACCATAAAGCAAATGAAACATGTAGACAAAAGGTTTTATCACTTCTACCTTAAGCAGATCAAGGGTACTATGTTCAAATTTTAGAATACATTAAGGCTCCTACATTAATTTTTAAGCAGTAAAATAACTAGACTGTTTTTCTAATACACAAAAGACCAATTCAGCTTTTTTGTTTGTTATGGAATTGTATGCGTCGTTTTTATGTTACCCATTATGCAGATGCTGAACATGCCAAATATGCTGAGAAGATGTGATTCCAGTACTGCCAGATCAGATTTTCCACATTCATTTTGATAGAAATGCTAGACTGCAAGAATATAGGTGGTAGGTTACATCAGGGTAGTAATACAGGCAATTTAAAAGTTTAAGCTTAAGAAAATGAGAAGAAAATGGTAAAGTTCATAAAATTGAAGCACCGAAGTCATTCATGAGGTATATATGCTGCTCTCATTGGATCTTTTTCTGGGGATTGACTTGGTCTAAATCATTCATAGAAAGCCTTGTTATGAACTGATTTGATTTAATTGTCTTAACTTTCTAGGAGAAATAATTGTAGCTCCACCCACAGAGGTGTACAGCTGCACCTACACCTCAAACTAACCTGATAAGTTGCCTGACATATGCAGGGCACTGAAAGTGACTACAGAATGTGTTTTGGGTATTAGTCCTTTACATGAAGAGTAGCTCTTTTTTTTTTTTACTGCAATAATTTAAACTATAAAGTTACTTAAACACCAGACAAGGCTCTCAGTAGTGTAACCGATTGAAATCAGTGTACTGAAAAATATCATTTGAAGAAAAGCGTACAAAATTTTCCACGCAATAACACAAGGCCTATGGCTTCTTCAAGGAATAAAACAGTAATTAGTGAGGCAGAATTTTATCAAAGTAAGGTAGCAGTAATGAATATATGGAATTATAAAGGTATTTTATTTTTATTAAGTATTAAAGTATTCATGCATGGTTGATGCCAATTTACAAAGCATAGATAGCTGAACATTTAGTGCATCTGATTTTAATTATCTAAACTCTACCGTAAATGGAAACTGGTTGAAAATATATTTGATAGAATTTCTATTTGTATTTTTTTAATTTTCTGTAGGTTTTACTTTTCTTCACATAACTTCATTCAGTGCCAAAACACACTACACTTCAGAATAGAGCATTTATAATGTATGTTTGTATCCAGGACTATTACTTTGCCGTGATCTACTCAGATTTTATGTATAGATGCG
This sequence comes from Rynchops niger, assembly GCA_013400035.1. Taxonomy (NCBI): domain Eukaryota; kingdom Metazoa; phylum Chordata; class Aves; order Charadriiformes; family Laridae; genus Rynchops; species Rynchops niger. Next base: position 194,868 of record VXBH01007074.1, on the reverse strand, counting down.
TATACAAGGTGCTGTTAGACAAAGCTGGCGTGATCCATTACCCTGAGTTTTCCTAGGGTCTAGAAAACCTGCAGGTTTTTGGGGGAAATTATTGCAAATATTTCAAAAGAGGTTTTAGATTGACAGCCATAAGACTTTGACAGTTATTAGATTTGGGCAACTGTTTCCAGTTGTTAAAGAAAAGATTTTTGTCTGCATTTGTCTTCAATGGGAAGGTGAGGGAGAATTTGCACTAGAGTCTTCGTCAATCCTTAAAATGTCTGGAAGGTTAGACTGTATAATGATGACTCAGTCATCCATTTATAAGAGCTAAATGTTTAATCCTAGTCTCAGTTACACTTCCAAATTAACAACATCTTCTCTGAATGACTTACATTGTGAACAAAGTTTTGAGATCTCTTGATCAATATATATATATTTTTTTTCTCTCTGGAACTTATATATGGATAGTCAAGACTTCTTTACTTAGAATATAAACAAAAAGATCTGATTGATATATTGTTATTTGCATTTCCATAACTTTCACTGAAACTCACTTTTACTCCAGTGCTTTTTCTTGATCTTCTGTTTTCTTTTCAGTTGAGTTTCTTTGTAGGCCTGACTGTCTAAAGCCTCTTCGAAAGCCTACTGCACTCTTCATGTCCTCATTCAGCACACAGGATAGTGATTGTGATGACCTTGATTCTAATAAGACAGTCATAGCATCCCTGGCAACATTTTGACACCACCCTCTTTGGAGGTGCCACCAACCTCTGTAGGTGCCACCTAATCTAGGCACATGGGTATATAAAATTCAAATATACAAGAATTAGCAGGTTAGATTTATATGAGTAATCAAAATGGTACAAAGTTGGAAGTACGATTTTTCAACTTGAGCTGAAAAGCCAAGTTCAGTAGCTGGCAATTACAACACATTGATGCAACAGGTTGAGTCCTTTTTTTCAGCAGCACTGGGAAATGGAGAACTGCTGAAACTGAAACTGTCTGAAGACTTTCAGTGAAAGTCCAAGAGCTAAGAGCAGCTTGGATAGAGTCCCAACACGGCAAGCTGCCTCCAGTCTGGCACAAAGCCTGGGACCTTGGAGAGCATGACAGTCTGGCTCCCAGATTCTTGGTTTCTCAGCATCCTAGGTTTACAGGCACAGAACATCCCAATATTTCAGACAGCACACGGTTTCTTTCTAGCTCCTTGGGTCCCCAACAACCTTCAAACAGGTTGCTGAGGTGCCAGTGCTATTATGTTCTCAGAAGCTCACCAGATAGTGAGACTAAAGCACTGTAGACTTTCTGCTTCTTTGGAAGCCAACATGATGAGCTATCTGGCAATTTTGTCTCGTACTTTCATTACCAGTTAGTACCTAATTGTCATTCTGTGTTTTATCCAATGAATTCTGAAGCTTTTCCTTGCCAACATTCTTGTTTTATCCCAGAGATTTCTTTCTTCTGGAAGTCTGTGAAGAGGGAGATGTAGTAGAAACAGTCCTGTAAACTCTTCAACTGCAGTGTTTGGTTTCTTAAGAAATGTTGAGAATTGAGACGTTGCTTCCAATTAAGACATAACAAAAATATCAAACATCTGACATTTCCCAGAGATGGTTCAAGGTAGTTCTACCAGCAGATAGATGCTGTGGATCACCTAAAAATTAACACAGTAAATTACACACTGCTAATCACAAATATATGAAGACTACAGAGGAGGGCCACAAAAATCATCAAAGGGATGGAACACCTCTCCTATGAGGAAAGGCTGAGAGAATTGTGGCTATTCAGCCTGGAGAATAGAAGGCTCTGGGGAGACCTTATTGTGGCCTTCCAGTACTTAAAGGGGGCTTATAAGAAAGATGGGGTCAAACTTTTTAGCAGGGCCTGTTATGATACAACAAGGGGTAATGGCTTTAAACTAAAAAAGAGTAGATTTACACTAGATCTAAGGAAGAAATGATTTACAGTGAGGGTGGTGAGACACTGGCACAGGTTGCCCAGAGAGGTGGTAGATGCCCCATCCCTGGAAACATTCAAGCTTAGGTTGGAGAGGGCTCTGAGCAACCTAATTTAGTTGAAGATGTCCCTGCTCATTGCATGGGAGGTTGGACTAGATGACCTTTAGGGGTCCTTCCAACCCAAACAGTTCTATGATTCTATGATGCAGCACTTCACACCCCATAAATTCTTCTATTCATATAATATCTGTGACAGTTCTATAGACCAAAAAAATATAGAGGCAAAAATGAACTACTCTCCTGAGCTGTCATCTGAATGAACGTTGTTCTAGTAGTAGCAAAACAAAATGCACGGTTAGTAACAGGGGATATGATGGTTTTAAAATCTGGAGAGTTAGCAATTCAAAGGGGAACAGGGTGGAAATGAGTAAGAAAAAAATAGTTTTACTGTAAGTGTTGCTGCAATTCTACAATGTTTCATACTGCTTTAAATTACATTGAAAGTATCATACATATCTACCAGCAGATAGGGAAATGCATGTTAAAAACTGTCTAGCTCTCCTGAGTCACCTTAGAGGATGCTAATTTGCATAGGACAGATGCTCAGTATCTGAAACTCCATAAGGCACTGTGCAATGGGAAATACTTCTATTCTCTCTTAAAGTTCCCCAGTCACTACCTGAATTGTGGCAGTGTCAAAGTCAGTATGGAGAATTCCACATTTAGACAACAAATAGTTTAATGATCTATTTATATGTTTTCTACTAGCCTTCCGTAAAGGCCATTTTTTTAATAGGTATTCACTGCTAGGACCGAGTGTCCTACGTATTTCTTCTACCTTAACTGAATTGTTCTGTATGAAGCCACTATAAATCATTGCTGAGACAGAAGCTCATTTGTAACCGTAATTGTAAGAGCCTCATTCATATCTTTTTCCATTAGTTCTTGGATTATTTTTTTTTCCTTTAATTCCTGGAATGTATCTGCATATCTAAAATTGTTTCTTCCATATAAATTGAAACAAAACTGTTAATTCACAGAATTAATAAAAAAAATAGTTCATAGAAAATAAAGTTTTTATCAATTTCTCCAGTTTCTGCCTCTGTCCCAAGTTATTCTTGTTTAAGAAAAACAAACAACCAAGTCTTACTATGTAAATGTCCTGAAAGGCATTTGCTACTATTTTCTTTTTAACAGACAAATACCTTTGGTGTGTTTCTTTGTTTCTTAAATTTATTAGTTTTATTTTTCTATATTTATGCAAATTCTGAGAAACTGTAGCCAAAAGTGAGTCTGCTGTAAAATTGCCTTAATTTCAACCTTGTGGACATTGCTAAAAACTGTTGAAAATAAAACAAATTAGATGAGCGCTGAATTTGAAGACAGGGAATACTCTTCAGTTAGAAAGGAATAGAAATATTTTTTCATTGCGTCTAATCATCTAACCCTGCAAATCCGGACACAGCAGGCAGAAGTAATCCGTAAAGCTCACATTTAACTCATCATGATCCTTTATTAATCCATCTTATGTATTTCTTAACAATTTAATATAATGAACAGTGGAAAGGTTTAGTGCATGTGGAGTATAGAATGCTAACGGTTTGATTCTGCAGTGAGAGCAGGATCAGATCCTTTTATCTCCAAAGAGTCACAGAATCACAGAATCACAGGGTTGGAGGGGACCTCTGGAGATCATCTAGTCCAACCCCCTGCCAGAGCAGGGTCACCTACAGCAGGTTGCACAGGAATGCATCCACGTGGGTTTTGCATGTCTCCAGACCTGGAGACTCCACCAACTCTCTGGGCAGCCTGTGCCAGTGCTCTGCCACCCTCAAAGGAAAGATGTTCCTCCTCATGTTTAGGTGGAACTTCCTATGCTCAAGTTTGTGCCTGTTGTCCTGTTTACCTCTTGTCCTGTTGCCAGGCACCACTGAAAAGAGCCTGGCCCCATCCTCCTGACACCCATCCTTTAATTATTTATAAGCATTGATAAGATCCCCCCTCAGCTGTCTTTTTCCCAGACTGAAGAGACCCAAATCCCTCAGCCTTTCTTCATAAGGGAGGTGTTCAAGTCCCCTAATCATCTTGGTAGCCCTTTGCTGCACCCTCTCCAGCAGTTCCCTGT
>VXBH01007074.1:156132-190662 GCA_013400035.1 Rynchops niger | reverse complement strand
CTGTGCCCCTAATCACCACCCTCTGAGCTCTGTCTTTCAACCAGTTATCTATCCACCTTACTGTCCATTCATCTAACCCACACTTCCCAAGCTTCCCTATGAGGATGCTGTGGGACACCATGTCAAATGCCCTGCTGAAGTCAAGGTAGACAACATCCACTGCCCTCCCCTCATCTATCCATCCAGTCATGCCATCATAAAAGGCCGTCAGATTAGTCAGACATGATTTCCCCTTAGTGAATCCATGTTGAGTACTTCTGATAGCTTTCTTGTCCTCCACGTGCTTTGAGATGACACCCAGAATGAGCTGTTCCACCATCTTTCCAGGGATGGAGGTGAGGCTGACCAGCCTGTAGTTCCCCGGATCCTCCTTCTTGCCCTTTTTGAAGACTGGAGTGACGCTGGCTTTCCTCCAGTCCTCAGGCACCTCGCCTGTTCTCCAGGACCTGTCAAAGATGATGGAGAGCGGCCCAGCAATGACTTCCGCCAGCTCCCTCAACACTCTTGGTTACATCCTATTGGGGCCCATGGACTTGTGAATATCTAATTGACCTAATTGATCTCTCACCTGATCCTCCTCAACCAGGGTGAAGTCTTCCTCTTTCCCTGTTACTTTCTTCAAAGTCTGGGACTCCTGAGGGCTGGGCTGAGCAGTAAAGACCGAAGCAATGAAGGTGTTCTGTAACCCCGCCTTCTCCACATCCTTCGTCACCATGGCTCCTGTATCATTTAGCAATGGGCCCACAACTTCGTTGGTTTTCCTTTTGTCTCCAATATACTTGAAGAAGGCCTTCCTGTTGAGCTTGACATCCCTAGCCAGGTTTAATTTCAATGAGGCTTTGTCTTTCCTCGTTTCATCCCTGCATGCTCTGGCAGCATTCTTGTAATCTTCCCAAGGGGTCAGTCCCTTCTTCCACTTACCGTAAACTTCCTTCTTCCCCTTGAGTTTTTTCAGAAGCTCCCTGCTCAACCATGAAGGTCTCCTGCGTCCCTTGCCCGATTTCCTGCTCTTAGGGATGCACCGATCCTGAGCTCGTAGAAAGTGGTGTTTGAATACCAACCAGCTCTCAAAAATATATATACAAATCCAGACACTTAGAGCAAGATTCATGAATTCGTACTTTTAAGACAAGCTTTTTTCTTCCCGTTTGCAACAGAAATAACTACTAGTATGTAAGTATTTACAGAAACAAGTAATGTCACTTACAAAGCAGGCTGTTGATAATTTGAACAGGATTACTACACAAAGCACATGTTTCAGTGTGTGATAAGCAATGTATCACTATCATTAACTAATTTTTTTAACACTTAATGCTAGTTAGTAATAGCATGGTCTTAAGAAATGTGTATCTTTTTGTCATTTAGATCTGTAATGGACTATACTCAGTGGAATGACATAATTGTCCTCATTAGACAGTTATTGAAGAAAGCGTATGTCTGTTTCTGTTGCTGGGATTTGGACTCTGATCCTGCATTCATTGAAATGGATGGTAAAACTCCTTGTGATTCAGAGATGGAAGGATAGGCTCTCAGTGGAGTTGCGTAAATGGCTCATGGAAGCAGATGGTCCTGCATTTAAATGTTCTTTGGGTATTTTTTTTCCTTTCTTTCTTTTTTGTACTCTTATGATTCTGTTATTTGATCATTTCAAACAGAAGGATGGAGAAAAAAATCCCCAAATCATATCTGATTTCTCCTAAACATCTCAGCATTTTTTATTGAAAATCTGAATTGCTGTTTGCATTTTTCATTTTTTTTTTCTAAGTTCCTGGAAAAGTTAAAAAAAAAAAAAAAAAGAAAAGATGAAATAATATGCAAGTGTAGGACTTAATTTGGGAACTCTCTGGAGCCACAGAAGGTACTTATGTTCTTTTTAGTTTTGCTTCATTAACAAAGTTTAATCTTAAATTATGTTAAGCATTGAGATGATCAAATTCAGAGTCCTGTCTGTAACCCAGATAATGACTCTCTATAGGATGCAAAAGCTGTGTTCATTATGATGAAGTCACTTGTTTAGATTAAATCACTAAATAAATATACAGAGCCAAATCCATGTCTCTGCAAATGATAGTCTGACCATGTTGGTACAACTAGCTGGCTACAGTGAAACTGTGAACTGTCTCACTCTGTATTCTGTGATTAAAAATATGAAAGCACAACAGCGGACTTAAACCTAAATGTTAATACATTGTTCCAGACAATGTAAACCCTAAATCTCGACAAGGACGTTGGGATGATAGTACTGTATGTTTGCCCAGTGCACATGATAAAATACTTTTCAGCAGACTTGACTAGATCCATTTTAATATCTTCTTTTCAGATAGTCCAATATCTTTCTTTGTGGAGGGAAGAAAATTAATTACAATTAGTCTGTAGAATTATTTACCGAAGGCCAACATGTACATCAGCAATCAATATTTTTTATTCTATACCACTGTAGTGAGCCCTGTTCTGAAATTCACATGTGAATTTAGCTATCAACTCATGTTAGTGTTCAGAGAAGCTGAAAGTTTATTGTCTATGTAGGACAAAGTCCTTTGGGTCCTTTAATATGTACAAGCTACCCTTTCAAAAAATCTTTTACTATGTGCTGTATAATGTACTTATTTGAAGAAAATTCCAAAAAATCTCTTAGAGGTGATGCATGTACAGAAAAGAGTGAATAATCACTTGTGAAGTTAAATTAAAAATATAGTGCAAAAATCCTGAGAGCTCCTCTACTGCCAACCTGTGTGTCCTTGTGCATGTAATCAGGCTGTTTTCATGAGCTATTGTAACCTGATGTGGTTTGAACTATCTTTTTCCTGAAAGCAATTTTGAATGCGTATACAAACATAAGTGCATACATACATGCATGCACAGATCCCACCCCTGGATGTAATGATGTAATACCGTATATAATGTATATAAAAATTTCAGTTGGTCTCAAGTAAATTTCTTTGCATATTTACTTCACATAAAAAGGTTAAGTGCTATACTTCTCTGTGAAGCAAGAGGGTGTAACTAATGTCTTATTTCTCGTCTTTCCCAGGTAATTCATCTTCCTCTAGAGTAATATCTACTTAGCAATGTAGAAAAAACCCACCAATATTTATGTGTGTGTATTCCTCCCTGTGTTTTCCGAAGAAGGCATGTCAGGAACACAGTATTTTAATTAATTAATTTATTTTTTTAATACTAAGAAGTATAAGAATAGTAATGAACAACATTTTCATGATACACACAAAGTAATTGCGCTCACATACACTTTAAATAAGACTAACGTGCTACTCTGGTGCTAGTAATTTGGTCAGATCTCCACAAGTTCCAAATTTTAGATGTGGACTAAGATCTTTTGAAATATTGATTATCATGAAAGAGAATTTAAAAAAAAATGCTAGAGGAAAACGTGTTTAGAAACTGGAATATCAAAGGCAAAAGTTCTCATTCTTCCTTGGTCAGAAATAGACTGTATTTTCTTGCTTTGTTGGACTTAGATTTGTGATAGGAAGGATAGAAGGGAGGAACTACACTTACCTGCAAAGCATTAAATTAATTCAGTGGCAAGTGTCTATGGGTCAATATATGTGCCTCATTACTTTGACAGAAGTGAGGGAGATTCCCTTGCTATTCAACTAAGTTGCATTAACTTGTTTTTTCAAGGTAATGAGTAAATATGTAGATAAGATGGCTCTGCTGATTGCTAACTTGTTCAATGGAGGTAACTTGATCGAAAAAAGTATCTGTGTGCAATTATTTGCTTTCTCCGGTCCTCTTTTTTCTATTTTTTAATTTCATTTCTTTCCCTGTGCTTTCTTGATATTCAGACACATAGTTTTTAAAGTCAATTTATTTCTTTCTGTCTGTATAGTCCTGGTGGGTATTTGCGAATCAACTCCATTTTTTCTTTGAATTTATTTTGCATTCATAACAACCTTAAAATCACAGTATTATCAAAGCTTCAGGAAAGAAATGAAGTCTGTATCAATATTGCTTACATATACACCTTCATATTTCTATTTTCCGGTTTTAAATTTTTAGTTTTCCCTGAGGTTTATAACAAAATCTTTTAACTGTTAAATACTATTTTAGAGTTCTGCCTTTGAACAGATGTAAATGTAAATAACTTTTAGTAAATATTTTAATGTGATCATTGGAAAGGATAGTTATTGATACTCATGGCTTACAGCCACTTATGAATCACAGAATCACAGAATGATTCAGGTTGGAAGGAACCTTAAAGATCATCTAGTTCCCACCCCCCTGCCCTGGGCAGGGACACCTCCCACTAGACCAGGCTGCTCAAAGCCTCATCTAGCCTGGTCTTGAACACTTGTAGGGATGGGGCATAGACAACTTCCCTGCGCAACCTGTTCTAATGTCTCACCACCCTCACAGTAGAGAATTTCTTCCTGATATCCAATCTAAATCTACCCTCTTTCTGTTTGAAGCCATTACCCTGTGTCCTTTCATTACACTCCCTGATAAAAAGTCCCTCCTCATCCTTCCTGTGGGCCTCCTTTAGGTACTGTAAGGCTGCTATAAGGTCTCAGAGCCTTCTCTTCTCCAGCCTGTCCTCATGGCAGAGGGGCTCCAGCCCTCTTATCATGTTTGTGGCCCTCCGCTGGACCTGTTCCAACAGGTCCATGTCCTTCTTGTGCTGAGAACTCCAGAGCTGAATGCAGTACTCCAGGTGGGGTCTCACCAGAGTGGAGTAGAGGGGTAGAATCACCTCCCTCGACCTGCTGGGCATGCTTATTTTGATCCAGACCAGGATGCGGCTGGCTTTCTGGGCTGCAAGTGCAGTTGGCTTTCTGGGATAAATGCTTAGCCTGTGCTTGGGACAGTAGTGGAAATGTGGTGGACAATAGTGGAAATGTGCTTCAAATTATCCAATGCACATCTGGTAATAATTTTTTCACTATTTATAAATTATATGTGAATTTAAATGTCATACTTTCCTTCTTTTTATACTTAAACTTGAAAAGAGTTGTACACAATCGTAACTAGATATTTATCTTTGTCTCTTAAGATGCTAAACAACTTAAGGAAGAACATTGCATTTAGTTAGTAGTTACAGTGCCAGTGAGCTTGAGTTCATCCAATATCTAGCTCTCCAGTAGATTGTCTTCACCAAATTATTAAATTATCTTCTGATGATCTTTCAATTTCCACTTTTTTGCTCATATGAATTTTCTACTTCCAATTATACTTTTGCAGTCCCGGAAAGATGAGTTAGGCAGCCACTACCATAACCACTGCCAGCAACACACCCAGCACTGAGAAATATCAGTGACATGAAATTGTGTTTTCTGTGCCTTTTGTCATCAAAAGGCACAAAAGCCTTACTGAATTTTGTTTTGTAGCTTAAGCTTGTTGAGAGAGTTCACTGTTCCATCTACAAATTATATCCTCAAGTGTTACAAATCCTCAGTGATTCCTTGTATATGGAACATACAGGTATAATTACTGGCCAGAACAGGTAGGAAAAAGTATTTCAAGTTTTTTCTGTAAAGATGGAGATAAAATATTTGCTTATAATTGAATAAAGACTCTGATTGTTGTACAGTCACCTTTTACCAGGAGCGTAACTTGTAAGTAAAATTTTTTTTTTCTCACAAAATATTGTGAGATTCAAGACTAAGTCAGTGAGCTGTAGAGAAGGAAAAACTGGTAACATAGGTTCAGATTTGTGGATCGATTTCAAACAAATGGAAGAAAGCTTAAGGTTGATATATAGAATTAAAAAATGTATCTTATCAAAGCAGCTGCATAATCATCATGGTTAAAATAACAATCAGTAGAAGAAAAGAAAAAAATTTATTTGGTCAACGTGATGAAATGCAGTCTGCAAATAAATACACCATAAACCAGCATGGGTGGAAGTCATCTCACGTAACTGCAGCTACCTAAGAGTTGGATATTTAGTCAAACCCAATGATCTGGGGTCCTTCAGTAATCACCAGAAAAAGAAGAGCTGTTTAAAAAATTATCCTGCTTATCTTGGACACCTATCTTACGATGGCCTGAGCAACAATGTGGAAGCATTCATCTCCCTCTGCTGAGGACAGAGGTATCCCCCATGACTAGATCACGACACAGAAATGAGTTTTATGTGTGTAAACTCCTGAAGTATGTAAACTCATAATCACTCAAATACTCATCTCACTTTAAAATTATCCACTTTTCAGAAATTTTAATTGCTCTAGTTCCTTGCTGAAGCACAATGAGACAGCACAGCTTTCCTGCACATTCAGAAATTAGGGATCACAAGTCCAAAATATGGAATCTGAGACCTGAAGGATCCTTGTTAGACCCACCTGTGGAAGGTAGATTTGGAAAAAGACAAGGTCTGGCTTCCTATTTATAATGATGGACAAGGTAATGAATTTCAAATATCCATCAACTTCTATTGCCAAAGAAGATTGTAGAGTTGTTGCTGCTGCAGCTGTGGAGATGGTTAACAGCTGGTCCTGTGTGTTATCTGTAAGCAAGATAGAACTTTTATGGAAAAAAAATAATTTGTAAATGAAATAGCTATGAAAGAATGATTTAGAAATTCATTATCATTTCAGGAAAGCATGCAGGGTTCAATTAGTTATAAACTCTAATTCCAGCCCATCAGTCCATTTTCCTTTAAGTTCACTACACACTGTACTGCAGCTAGTTCTAAATGTGCTATTAATGTTTTTCTTAAAACAAGGATTGTACTCTATATACATATGCACCATTTCAAAAAGGATTTTCTTGAGTAAATTTGTTTTGATAACTACATTTGAGGAAGTATTATGGATAGGCAGTTGAAAATCATCTTACAGTAAAATAAAATAATTTCTCAAACATCATATTCTCTCTTACAGCAAAAGTATCTCCTGCTCTGCATGGTGCAGATTGATCAAAAAGAGGAGAAGGTAATATTAGTCCAAAGACCTGAAAACCATCAGAGAAATACGAACAAAGCCAACAGCGTCATTCTGACTTCAGCCTATTCTGTTAATTCAAGTATGCTTTTTAGTCCATTTCAAGGGGTTATTTCTACTCTGGTGAAAGGATGGATGTCTTTGAAGGAAGTGCCATGCTTTAAAATAGTATTTTAAATTGTGTTCTTTGCCAGACACTATATGAAGCTAAAAACATTTTGTGTTTATAATGAATTCTGGTGATGAGTTTTTAAGTTAGTGGGTTGCCCATTGGTGCCTTCCATCAGGTAACATGATCTTGTTATGCATCCACTAAGAAAAATGAATTCTCTGTTTGAGAACAATTTCAACAGGCACCTTGCAACACCATGATTCTTCTCCTAATTGCCAAATCTGTGCGTCTGCAAATGGACATATTGTCTAGTTATCGCACATGCTTTCTGTCTGATCTTAGAAAATGTGGTTGTACCACAGGGTGCAATGGTTTTGTCAAGTCTCAGGGGCAAGGCAAGTTGGAAGGAAGCAGTTTGTAGATGACAGGTTGTCACTGTAAGGCTGGTATTACATTATCTGGCATTCATTCCTGCAAGTTGGAACGAGTATAAGTCCATGTCTATGGACGGAGAATAGAGGGCACTGGAATTTGTCCTGCATTGCACTCTAGGCAAGAAAAAATATAGATAGTGAGCAGCGTATGGCACAGAGACCTATGGAGATGTGTGCTGTGTTCCTGCAAATGTTGGATTATTTCAGACAAGATATTGTGCTTCTGTTGGTTACCTGCAAAATAGAGGTGATGTTCTGATATCTTCTAGGGAAAAGTCCTACATAAAATAAATTTACTGCTCTAAAAAAGTTCAAGATAAAATTCTGAACCCTGGCCTTGTACATTTGCTGAACACACCATCCTGGACAATTTTCTAGTCTTTCAATTACTTTCTGCCTTCCAGAATTCTCCCTTCAGTTTTCTCAAGTCATTTCACATTTCAATGTGTTGTTCAGTGTTGTTGTGTTGTTCAGTACTTCAGGCAGCTGCTGTATTCATCCATAAAGGTACTTGCATTTCAGTTGCCATATATATTCCCAACCTAATTCGCAGGTGAGGTGTGAGACTTAAAGGCTCCTTAGTGCCCTTCTCAAGAAAAAAAAAAATAATTCAAAGGATCTGTACAGGATGTTATTGTGTATATGCTCCCTTCTATTTTCTCCTAAATTAAGCACCAGTCCTTTTAAATCTACTTTTCCCACAAAAGATTTTAACTGATATTTATCAAATTCAACCTGAGTTGTAACAAAACCCTCTCCCATCCCCACTGAAAGCTAAACTTATTACACAGATATTAAATAGATAGGTCACATGCTTCCATATAATCTCTTCTCAGATATTTACTCTGTTGTATGTGCACAATTAATCTGATTTGCTGAGTGGAAAAAGCTTCCTTACATGTTTCTTTTGAGAGAATGTAAAGTCCTCTGTAACGTAGGCACTCAGCTCTGCATCTCGTCTTTCAAGAGTAGCTTGCTTTCTGCAGTATGGATCAGTGTACCGGCATTCATACCATGACAACTACATTTACTGTACTGCAATGCAATATATAATTGATGCTGTGCAAACAGCGAGCTTGACACTTGGTGCTGTACAAACACAGAATGTGGTCCATTATACCCGCTGGTAGGTGTTGACATGACCAAGTTTATTAAGTAGAGGAAACCCTATTCTGCAACCCTTAATCACTGAGACATTCTTCAGTTAATCGGTAAAGGTTACATCTCTGTTTTATTATCTGTAAATGAACAGGTGGTTTTTTTTTTGTTTTTTGTTTTTGTTTTTGTTTTTTTTCCTAAAAAAGAAAAAGGAATTCCTGGAATCCCCAGGATTTCCTCTGGGGTAATATTACATGCAACTAAATTTCATATTTTACTCAAGTAGACTTCAATCTATTAGCCTGTAAGCCTGGGGGGCCAAGTAAAGGATACTGATTATTATCTCTGAAGAAGGGCAAAGCTTTTAAATTTTGAAGTCTGTTCTATTAACTGTTGATTAACTCAAAGAGTAAGAATTCTTCAACCTTCTTTCTGTGGGAGTAACAGCACATGAAACAGCTTTTTTTATTCCCTTCCTCAGGCCACAAAATACATAGTTGTCTTCTGCTCTCAAATACAGAGACTGTGCATGTATATCAAGTCTACTGTCTTATTCAAAATACATATTTATGATTATTTTTCAGGCAAGTTTATATTCCTGTGTACCTTATATACTGAACATCCGAGAATAAAATGTCACCCATTTAGCTAAGAATCATAATTCCTGTAATGGTTTATTGGTACACAGGTGACCAAATTGCAAAGTTGCATTCTGGAAAATGAACTAAACTGCTCTATAACTATAATATTTGTATTGGAAGATCTGATATAAGCCAACAATAGTCATACTAGAAACTTCAATAATAAAGATGCTGAAGATTCACAAAAATCAGCAATTTCCTGCATGTTTCTCAAAATAAACAAACACACACTTAAGTTATTAGATTTTAATTACATTCTGAATTTTAAGTATAAGTTAAATTGATACCCAAAAATTTGGAAGGAAAGGTTAAAAACATAGAAGCTTCTTGAGTGGAGTGTCCCACTGTATTTGAATAAAATATTCAAGTTCTGCTTATTAGACTTTGGTGTACTGTTTTGTTATTAAAGTTTTTAAAAGTCAGAATATTAGTTTACTCACTGTGTAGAAACACAGCTTTTGTTCCTAAATTTGTGCTATTCACCAGTGTAGTACTACACAATGCACAACTGTTACAAAACAAAAATGAAAATAGAAATATTATTTTGCGTTTGCATATTAAATATAGTATAAAATATTGGTGTGTAACTTGAGTTGGTCAAAGTTATAGTAACTCACTAAACTTGTTTTTTCAAAATTATATGTATATTCTATTACTTCTAAACTATGATTGTGGTAAACCCATAAGATAAATGGAACAAAGCTTCATTTAATAAAACCAAGAAAAGGAGGTGGATGCAACCTTTCACTTTAATATCTTCACAAAAATACGTAGTGAATTCATTGATGGCACAAACAGTTTCTCATAAAAAAGGAATGGAGATGAATTACATTAACACCGAGTATTATTTTCTGATAATGTAAATTCTAGCAGTCTACACCCTCTTGGAGAGCTCAAATGAGGGACTATGTTTTTGTAAAAGTTAATTACTTAACCAATTATACACCTCTACGTTAAAGTAAGAAGCACACTATTTTCCTTGCTAGGCGGGTACAAATCAAGAAAATGGTTGGATGTATTTTGTGAAGGTCAGGATAATCTGTAGGTATTGTATTCTAACTTATTGAAGACATGAATATGGTTATCTCTTATGAACTGAGGTTAATATCGGCTGAGACACTCACAGGTAATAAATCCAGGGTAAATGATTCAAGCAAAACAAATCATATCCATCAAAAGTAAATTTTCAAAGAAATGTTAAAGATTGCTCTACCAGCTGAAAACTATGGGAAAATCTTATGTTCTTTCTTTCTATAACAGTTGTCTGTATAGGAACAAGGGAGGGTAGCTGAGAAATTGTAGAAAACAGAAATCTTCTAGACAGCAGTTTCTAAGCACCCAGCAAGTTTAGCTGGACCCTGATTTGGAGGCCAGTGTAAATTTGTCAAAATATAACAGTTTCTATGCAGAAGCAATTGGTAAACTGAGATTAAATTATTTAATCAAATAATTTCTGATTAGGTCTACTCTTTTTTCTTTTCCTAAAACTATATAAAAACATTTAATAGCTGCCAGAAAAAAAATTAATCATCGTTGGTTTGGGGTTTTTTGTTGTTGTTTTTTTTTTTTTTGTTTGTTTGTTTATTTGTTCTGTTTGTTTTGTTTTTGACAGTTATGGTATATTTTACATTAGAGATATTAGAGATGGAATCAATTATTTGCAACCCAATCTGCATTCTTTCCACTGAGTTCAAAGGGTTTGGCAATAGAGGAAGCCTGTATGTGTCTTACAGGAACAGCTGGTGGAACCAGTTTTGTGGTTTGAAAACATTAACTAAAATGCAGGTAGCCAAATGTTAGGCATTTTTGAAAGAAAACATACTATTTCATTTATTTACAGAAATTTTCAGAGATAATGTAATAGTTTTTGTGGAGGCAAAAATAGCTACGTTACATGCATACAGTGCCTGCTCTTTTTACCCTGAAATTGAAATAAAACCAAAAATTAACAAAATTATATTTCTCCAATATATAAAGTTTTCTCTAATATTTGAAATAAACAATAATAACACTGTCAATCACTACAGTCTCCAAAATAATTGCTGGATATGATTCCTTGTGTATCTCAAGATAAAAAGTGAACAGATACCTGCCACCCACTAATCTGCACTTTGACTCTGGAATATCCCGTTAAACTCTACCTGGTAGCATTTGCAGGGGAAGGTTTCTGTAACTGTAAATAGTCAACATAATTTCAGTGAAAGTTTAAGGAACTCTTTGTGCCTATCTCTTATTTTCTTCTAGTCTTAAACTAAAGGTGAAAGAAATTACCTAAATTAATTATTTAACGATAGATACTAGAGATAGAGTTTTGTACTGCTATGATCTGCAGTCATTTCTAAATTATTTCCATAATGAATATCAGTCAGAGAAGAACTAAGAAATACAGGATGTGTTTTTACTGTCCATGTCACTTCAATGTCAGTGTTAAATTCTGCTTTCAGAGGTATGAATTCTGCTTCTATTGGAATTAATAATACTGTTTGCAGTGGTAAAAACATTACGTGTGCTGCGGAAAAAGAGGAAAATAA
Source organism: Rynchops niger (assembly GCA_013400035.1). Classification (NCBI taxonomy): domain Eukaryota; kingdom Metazoa; phylum Chordata; class Aves; order Charadriiformes; family Laridae; genus Rynchops; species Rynchops niger. The sequence goes on along the minus strand of VXBH01007074.1, from coordinate 178,947 downwards.
GCCATTATATAGAGGTTAAATCCTGGTAAATTTTACCTTGCCATTAATGTTTCATCATCCCCTTTATCCAGCTTCTAGACTACCTGGTACTGTTTTAGTATCCATTTTCAACATGAGATTTAAACTAATGGGCTTAAGAAGAATTGACTTTCTGGGCACAGTCAAAAGTAAGGAAAGTAAGGAAAACCATTATCTGAAAATAGTGCATCCCCACTGAGGATTTTACTGTAAGTAGTCTCTCCAAATAATATTTTACAATTTGAAAAAGTTACTTAGCTAAAGCAATTGTTTATAGACCCTTTCTTTAAAAATGTGGGTTTTTTTTTTTTTTTTTTTTTTTTTTTACCATTAATACTAGTTATAAATCATATTTTACTAGAGCAATTTATTACTATTATTTTAAATTTCTGGTTCAATGATTAGTCATCAAATATGAAGAATACCATTTTATACTTAAATTGGAGGGCATTATTTGTTTAACTACCATTACAGGTGCTTATCTTTTAATGCAATAGCAATTTTGTTTTAATTTGCACATAGCAGATGCTTCCATTTCTTGATGTAAGAACTAAATCGCTTCTGCACTATTGTAAGATTAGAAGATTTTCTGTATATAAGAAATTAACATTAAACTATTTAATTTTAAACCTTGTGAAAATTGATATTATAGAGTGAAAATATTAGGGGGCTCAGGTTCCTGGTATTATTTTTAAATGAGACGGAGAGAGTATGCAGGAAAAAAAAAAGTTACAAATTCAGAAAGTACAGAGAGAACAGAATTCTTCCCAGTTCATCTTTTGGGAGGGAAGCAACAAAATGATTTCTCATTCTGAGAAGGCAAGTGAAAAGGCGGTGAATGTCCTTTGAATCTGATTTCTTTTCTGTGCGATAGCTCAGCAGATGAATTGTATTGCAGTCTGCCAAGTGACGATGTTGACTCTGCAAATTATTTGTGTTGTCTCCCAAAGCAAGGGGAAAAACCCCTCAATCCTGTATTAATTCCTGTAGACTCAATATGTAGTCATTTCTCATCTCATGACTGTTTTGTAAGGGTAACATTACTGATTGCAACTCCAGAGAAAAAAATAATGGTTAGATCTTTGGCTTGCCTTTCGCCACCTCCAAGAATAAAGCTTGATTCCTGGTGGATATTTTTTAAAGAATAACAGAATTTGGGACTAAAAATTACCTTTTCTTAGTGATTTTTGGTGGAAACTCCTCATAAAAAATGACAACACAGTAGAAAATTCATTTCCTTTTTGGGTGCATTTTTAAGTGAGAACTTCTTAGCAAAGCCGTATTATTATATTTGAGTTTATAAAAGGAAGATTCTTCGTATTCTGGTAAGAAAGAAACATTGTAGAGTTCTTCTCACCTGATTATAGACATCTATAATGCAGTTGTCTCCATTTCAACTAGTCACTTAGCCATCCATTGTCGTAACACAGAACTGCTGGACACTATCCATTCAACCTATTTTAGACACTCAATGAGATGAGCCATGCTCTAGAAGTACTTTTTTTCTTTCATTCTCCCAAAAAGGCTGTAGTTGATTGACCTCGATAAATCCTATTAGATAAATCCTCCTTATAACACGTGGAGTTTAAAATAGGAAATTAAAAACAGGGCCTAATTGGTGTCACCAATATATTCTTTGTGTCTTGAAAATAGCATTAGAGGTTATTACAACAAGTGTTGTCTGACCCTCTCATCATTCTACACCCCGTTGCCAAAGAAAATTTATTCAATACATCAGGTTTAGGTGATTAATATCATAATTACCTCAAAAAAAACCCCTTGTTGATCAGAAGTCTGTCTTTGGAGGAATTGGCCCATTCCTTGCAGACTATTTCTAGTGACAGTTCAAGCAAATACAAAGTTCTTAATTTATATGTCTTTAATGGTAACATTTACTATACTACTGGATGCATATATTTGATTCTTGTTCAGCCAAGTGAATATTTTTTTTCACTACTTTGCTAAACGTATGATAGCTGTAGCAATAGAACCATTAAACTGAAGCATATGAATAAACAGAGAACTCATTCCATTAGTTACGTCACTTACTAAAGGGAAAAAGCAACACCTGTACTTCTTGTTCATTTCACATCCCGTAAATTTCTCCACAAATTTTTCAAAACGACAAGTTCAGTGGAGAAGCAAAAAATACTTTTGCCACTAAGACCAAGGTCTGGGATCTTGACCTTAACATCTTTACTTTACATGCTCACCTCTTCTAAATTCACATAAAAACATACTAAACTGCAGGCCCCATTTTGATGTCCAGTAAGTCCTTTCAATGTGAATCTTGTGAAGACTAATTAAGATAAACATTATTAACTGAAATGAAATATTTTCACGAAGTTTCTACAAATAGTACAACTTCTTGTTCTGTATAAGAAACAATTTACTAGACAGGTGAAAGAAGTACTACTTACATAGATTCAGCTGAGAGCTATAGAAATAAATCACATAAATAAATGGCGTGAAAAATGTTGATAACCTCTACTATAAAGTAGTAAAAGCAAAGCATAAGGAAATAGAAAGATCTTATCTTAGACTAGTAAGTGACATACAGTTATGCAGCTGGGAAGGCTGTGGTGTATAGGAATATTTTTATTTCTGTTTCCTTGATTCTCCCTCTTCCTTATTTGCACATTTAAACTAATTTTGTTATTACTGTTTATAAGTGCATTTTAATTATATATCTCTCTATTTAAACTAAGACATGTAGCCTTATCCAACATCACCTAATTTTAATAAGATTCTTCCTACCAACCACTGAGGATTGATTTAAAAACAGCTTCTGCCATTCTGGTGCTGAAAAATAATATAATATAGCAAAATGACAGAAAATTCTTTCTCTTACAGTCCTCAAATTAAATGATGATAAAGTTATCTTCTTTATGTTGGAACCCTTTGGATTGCCTTAACTGTATATAAAGTGGTTTTGATCTTGCAAATTTTTTCTTGAAATTCAATGGCACAATTAAAAAACAATGGCTTATATAAAAATAATTAGGCAAAATGTTGGCATAATGTATTTTGTTCTTGCTATAGCCACACATGGAGACACCAGCAAGCATGTTCTTTGTATAATACATCATAATTGTCCTGAAAGCGTTATGACTATGTATTAGGACAATCCATAATATGAAACTATTAAAAAGTTTAATATAGATAAGCCGGGATGTGTAGAGAAAACCTGCAGAGGCAAGGCAGCTCATTTTCAGATGTTAACTTGAATATTATGCTGCGAAAATTTAATTAAAGAAATAAATAGAGCTAGACAGTGCGAGCATGCCAGTGAACGCTGTTGTTCACTTATGTAAATAGTCTATTTTTTTATCCGAATCTCATAATCAGAGCAACAGCAAACAATTCTGGAGTAGAAGTTGTGTGTAAAATAAATATTAAAACAAATAGGTTTTGACTTGATTTTGAAACCAAGTTTCTACTATAGCAATATTCTCAGCAAAATGTTAATAGTGGGAGGGTTGCAGTCATTTTTTGGGGCCTTTCACTTTATTTTTCTGTAAAAAAATCCTAATTCAGCATTTGTATACACACAATCTGTTGACACAGCAAAGAAATATCTAAGGGTTAGATAACTCACATTTTGGACAGTCTTTTTTGTGCAGTATTGACAATAGCATGGGTAAAAAGAGAATTCTGTTTTGATTAACGTACTCATAAGACATTTAAGGAAGTCTAGTTATCTAGATCAGTCCATTTTCAGTTCAGCTGCAAGATGTTCCTAGATTTTAATTCCATCGGATGTGGAAGTTCTATCAAGGATTTCTGTTAAAGAGAGCAAGGTTATCAAATAAAAACAAGTACATAATTATTTCAAAGGAAAAATGTCCCACAAAAACATATGTAGTATAAGGGAATATCGTAAGGAGTCTGCTGAGGGTTTAAGCATTTTTGTTGTCCCTGAAATGGATAACACATCAGAGCCTTTCATCCCTAAGGTAGTTAATGTGTCAAGATGGGAAATAATACTTAGTAATATAGATGATTGACTTTCCCTGAAACACAGGCTGGTATTTCCAAGGTCAGAAACCAGGACTCTCAAAAAACTAAAAATTCTGACATAGAAATATTTTTTAAAAAATTATTATTTATGTAGGATAGCGTGGTTGAGTGAATATTATTGTAACAAGAAGGCAACCCAGCCCTCTGCTATTACTGTATTCCTGGATAATGTTCTAGTCATAATCAAGTGTGAGAAATACTCCAGAAATACATAAGAGAAGAAATAATGTGACATGTCTAGTTCCTCTTCTTATGGTTATTTAGTATACTTTAATGGGGTATTTTGTCAGAGGTGTATATAACTAAACATTTTACACTTAAAATCTCTTCCACTTCTTTTTTACAGTATCTATGTTGTTGAGGAAGGATGCTGGGAAAAATTAGTCTCAGCACATGATCCTGTGAAAATGTGTACAGATCTGAATATTCAGTGTTCCTATTGAAGTCAGGGGGAATATGACTGTAGCATAAAATACCAAACTGTACGTGCAGCAAGACTGACTCAGAAAGGAATTAGAGATATCTGCTCTTCAAAATCTCATGCTGCACACAACGGTTAGTATGACTAGGCTTAGATGTGATAACTTGTTGTCATTTGATACTTGCTAGTTTATAGCATCCCGTGTTAGCGTAAGAAAAGAAGAAGCTTGTTCACTTCCTTGGATGATGAAGACATATGGCAGGTGCCAGGTGACAAAACACAACTGTGGGCTTACAAACAGGATGAGGATAGCCCCAGGAAGATTTCTAAATCCAGGAGATGGTGAAGATCTAAAACACAACCTTCCCGATATACCCTATTGCTGCGGGCCATTCCAGCGAGCGGGAGAGAACAACACATCAATATGATGCAGGTTCAAATCCAACTTAATCAGAAAGATGCGTGTTCTACCGTACACGCGATCACGCTCCGTGCATACAGCATAGAGTAAGCTTGATTGGACAGCACGCATTGTCCACGCGCCCATAGTCCTTTAGTGATTGGTTGGCCCAACAGGCTGCTATTTTCACCAAGTTCTTGTTATCAGCATTTCACTCCCGCATTTTCTTGTTCCTCTGCCAACCTAAAACCACAACTATCTCTTCAGCTTAACTCATGACCTTGGCTCAGTTCCTGATATTCATTTAGTATGGCCAAGGCCCCAACACCCTATAAATTAATTTCACCAATATAATTGTTGGTATAAACACATCTTCAGGTGACTATGATTTTCCATATTTCCTGTGAAAAACTGAATGACCAAATCAGATTTACTGATGCCACAGGCAAACAGGTGCCTGAAGGTTAGACTTAGCTGTGGTGTCCCTAAAGCTTTCGAGCTGATGAGTGCCCTCCTCTCTGAACAAGGGTCACTGTGGAGGGTCAGAATACTCTGGTCCCAGTTTGCACTTCATTTGAACAATGTGCTATGGTGCTGTAATGTGCACCACTCCCATTCATATTTATTGAGAAGAAAATAATTTGGAAAATCTTTACTTAGTTGACCCTTGGTAAAGGTCTGATAGGAAAAGACTCCATTGTCCTCCATGGAAGTCACCACTGGCCACTAGAGTATAGTGCATGGTAGCACATAGGGATTTCCATGGGTCTGGATGTAAACAACCAATCCCGGAGTTGTGCCACTTGGTATACCTGCAATGACGATTGTGCAGAGTATTGTGTCGAGTAGGTTGTGATCTATATCTCCTGGTGGTTGAAAATTCATCTTGCAGAAGTACGTTTCCTTTCACTTGAGGATGCAGAATGGAAGTAATTTCCAGTTTGCTTTATTGTGCTGTTGGTTTGGTATCTAAACCAACATTACTTTCAAAGAACAAAAGATTTTGGGTTTCCTACCTTGTAATTGTAATCTATACCTTAACTGTAACAATTATGTACTTTAAAAATACAATCAACGTTGTTGTAATAAAGGCATTCTTTACTCCACCTTCCTTTTCTCTTTTTTGATCTGAGAAAATAAATTATAAATTCTGCCTGGAAATGCATACCACAATGCTCTTAATTCTTCCATATGTAGTTCTAAAAGTACTGCTTATGATTCCAGGCACCTATTAAAACTACCTTATTTGCAATGCTTGAGTCCTGTTTTGGAGATTCTTTTGCTTTTGCTAACTTAGAGATATAACCAAACCTGGAAGGTGGTCAGAAAAGAAGATTCAGCTGTTTTTCAGATGAGCATCACAATTCAGCCTAGGGTTTAACTTCATGTCTTGTTGTTGTAGATGTAAATTCTGCACTAGGATTTAGGAGAAACTAAATATGAGGTATGGCCTTATCAAACTGGCAAGGTTCTTCAGGGTTAAAAATAATGTTTCCTACCGGTTTAACAGGTCTGTATATTCTGAAAGTTCTTGTGTTCAGATCAAATTTTCAGAAAAAAAGATTATGTGGAAAAGAAGTGGTCAGCAGCACTCCATCAATGAAATACAGTGAATTTTTGTCCACATAATATGAAAAGAAAAGTCACAAATGCACTTTTAAGACCAATAAATATGCATCATCTGGCACACTCATGACAAATATTTGCTCTCTGCCATTTGATTAGTGTCAGAGACGCTGTAAATAGGTGATGTCTTCAAGTTTTGTAAACTGAGGCGAAATGAGAATGCGTTCAAACAGACTCAGATTCTTTTAGTTAAGAAGAATTATCGTGGGAAGCCAGATTTATGTCTGCTTCACTCACTTGAAGACGGTGGATGATAGAACAGGGACAGAGGAATTTGATTTTTGATTCATCTCAGTTGCATCTTCTGTAAAACAGAATTCCTATTGACTTTCCTGATGGAATAATCTGCACAGTGGCTTCTCATTCATCAGTCTGCACTTGTCTTATTTTGATCTAAAAATGCATTATGGGTTCCAACCTCCCTGGAAAGTGCTTACTGCTGAAAAGATCTCTGTTCTGTTGAGACATTTTGGAATTTAGCTGTGCAATCTCAGATAATTTTGTGTGATTACTCACCATTTTCAAATCAATTTTAGACAGTAAGGGAAAACAGTGTTATTTCACCTAATTTCAGTAACAGAAGAAATAGTTCCCTAGTGGATGATACAAGTTTAATGGTTTAAAAGGTTCATTTTTTGATTGTAGTGTGTGTGATTTTCTCAGGTCAACATTTATGGCGATGAACAACACTCACCCTTATGAACGCCTATGAGCAGGATCAATAGAAAAATGCATTATCTTCTCTCCGAGTATAGTAGTACTTTGCATGAAGTTTTCTGCAGAAAACATTTTTGTGAGAGACAAAAGCCCACCTAGAAGGGAAAAAATCAATGTGTTTTATATTTCTCCATTCGATGTATGTCAAATAAGATGTAGAGAATGCAATAACTTCATGAAATTTATCAACCTTAAAATCACAGACTATACATATAAGTTGTGCAAAATGTTCATAAATCCATGGTCATAATGAGTTACACTGGTCTCATGGCGGTTTAATGCCAGTGGTGCATAATGGTGAATCAATATCATCACATATTTTACTGTAATTATTTTACATACCTCTTGTTAATAGCTCACTTCCTTCAATTTGTCTTTCACTTTAGTTGTTGTGCTTGAAGCTGTGAAAATAGAAATATTATTGACCTTTTTTTGCCATTTTCATTTTACTTCTTGTTCAATTGCGTGAATCTGGCATCAGTTTGCTCATGCAATGCTTAAAAGCCCATAGGTCTTTACAGGTCTTGAAGGAGCAGAATCTGATACTGAGAATTGCTGCTACTTCTTCATAGTTACAGTGGCCATTATTAAAATTCAGTGTTTGCAAATCAAGTATCAAAACAGCTGACTGAACCTACAGCTTTGAGTGAACCAAATACACTAACCATATTGTCTCTCCACTAAAGAACAGCACTTAAGAGGACATGAAAGATCTGTTTATGTTCAGAAACCTACAGCCACACCTTAATTATTGACAAGTGTGGGAAGGAAGGGATAGCAGAACCTGATACGCTTCTTCTCCTCTGACAAACATGTTTTGAGGGCTGCAGATGTGATCCCTCAGTGTAAGATTAAATCCCTGAATGAAACCCTGTATCATGTGTTATGCTGCATTTCACTCAGGGTGCCATAATTTGAAGTGCTTGAAATGAATTACATACCAGAATGCCACATATCTACAGAATCACCAAATCACAGAATGGCTAAAGTTGGAAGGCACATCTAAAAGTCCAACCCCCCCAGCTCAGAGCAGGGTCACCTAGAGCACATTGCCCAGGACCATGACCAGCTTGGTCCTGAATATCTCCAAGGGTGGAGATTCCACAACCTCTCTGGGCAGCCTGTTCCAGTGTTTGACCACAATCACAGTAAAAAACCCCCATATTCTTGTGCTTAATTTTACATGTTTCAGCTTGTGCCCATCTTTCTTGTCCTGTCACTGGTTACCACTGAGAAAAGTCATCTCCATCTTTTCTCTCTGCTGTCAGGGATTTATATGCAGACTTTAGGAAGCAGATACTGTAACAAAAGCAAGGACTGAAATGGATTTACTTATACCCTTTTATTATATCACTTGAAAAAGCTACTATATTAATACTGCTGGTGGATGGAAAACAAAATTGAATAATAACATCCTGAAGCTTTTGTTTTCTGTGCTGCTCTTGTTCATGCAGGTACCTCTCAATTCTTTCCAGCAATATCTGATGAAAACATTTCAAGAGACATTATCATATTGGAATAACAGTGAGTTCTTTCACTTGAAGACAGACAATAAGACTTCCCCTCCTTTCCCCTTAATGTCAAAGTAAGTTTATTTGAGAAGTGATCAAGTGACAGCTCTAAGAATTAGAATCTCACATGAACGTCCATTTAATGTTTTAAACAACGTAACTTTTAAATTTCCTTTTTAGCAATTGACTTGACTTCTTAAATACACCTCAAAGCAGATCATTGTTGCAAACTCTTCAGGAGATAAGATTAAGTGTAGTCTTGTGATGTAGGCTGAAAACAATATAATTGGGGGCAATAAAGAAAGTAGTTCATATAAAGAGATATTAATTCAGCATGAAGGTGTAGGCAAAGGATAGGCAAAAGATGCAGAGGGAATAATATGGAAATTGCAGTATTCTTGTAAATAAATACTACTCTGATACAGTACTAAACAATAATAGTAAAAGACAAGTGCTTTATTGGCTTGCAATGAAATAGAAGTGTCATATTTTAAACAAAGTTGAAGTAACTGCTGAGCAACTTATTCTGGTGAATTCTTATTTGAGCAAAAGGAAATTTACCTAAGCTTCACTTGGCTCAATTTTTGCCCGTGTTCATGGACTGCATTCCATTTAACAGCAGTTTAGTTTCAGAATACGGCATCTGGACCCAGGGTTTATTTGCCTTTTAAAATAACAGGCACAAACTAGAAGTCCAGAAGCAAAAAAATACAATATGCTGAAAGGCATGGAAATGGGTACTGATAGAAAAAAAATAAGAAAAATTGAGCACACACAGACTACTTAAAAGCGTACTGAAATAAAATATGAGGATTGTTCTTGCTTGCCTATGAGACATTACAAACTAGCCAAGAATAAGTGGTAAAAGAGGTATGAGTGAATTTAAGATGTAGCATAAGCGACCAAAATTATAGACTTATCTCACATGAATTGACTTTCTTAACTTGATCTCTTTTGAATATAACAGGACCTTAGCTACCTGGCACACTTGCAGACATCTAAGGAAAAAGTGCCTTATGCTGTGACCTCAACACCTTGCATAGTGCTTTAAGCTTTCTTGTGAAATTAGAGAAAAGTATGAAAGTAGGGAAGCTGAGTGATACAGAAGTCCAACAAGCTATTAACCTCAGTTGGTCAAGGAAAGGGGGTATAGTGCTGATAGCTATACAGATGACCAGAAAACCTAGCACAAGGTGATGAGAGGAGAACAGGGAAAAAGGGACGTCATGGATGGAAACTTTTGACCTTTCTTTGAGGCCTGAGTCTTTTTGTAGATTTTTTAATATAGTGATAATAGAACAAAATAATTTCAATAACACTACCGCATCGTTAATAATGTTTCAGTTTATGGTAGTCAAAATTTTTGTTAAAATATACTTTTTCTCACACCTTTTTCCCCACTACACCTGTATATCAAACTGACATTTCCCCACCTCCCTCCGTTCTTGCAAATCTGATTTCCCTTTGCCTGGGAGTTTGAGGTTTTCTCAGTGTTTTGGGACAGCAAGGAACACCCAATGTGTCTGCAGCCCACTTCGTGGCGGTTGCATCGGATGATCACACTCTCTCTTTACAGAAGGAAGCTGCCGAAACATGGTCTGAGCAGCCGTATTTCCATTAGTTGTAGTAATTCCCCTGTGTAAGGAACTGTCTGGGCCAGCAGCTGACAGATAATCAGAGCTGATGACCACAACTGCTCTGTGAAGCGATCAGCCTTCAGGGAGGTTACAAACACGTATACTCGGCAAGGGTAGTCTTTCTGAATACGTCAACACAGATTTAGTTAGGGTTACTTAAAGGCCTCTGAGGCACATACTGAAGCAAACAGCTGTGGTGTGTAAGGCACTGAAGCCTCTGGCTGCTCGTTCTGCCCCTTTGCTGAAGGTTACTGCCATCATAGAAAAAGCTGACAGAAGTGATTCTGCACTCATATTTCAACAGTTGCCGTTCACAGGCTGATTTATGAGGGCAAACTCTACAGCTGAGGTATGGATTGACAGCTTGAGTGGCTGAGGTATTGACTGTTGGGATCAGCAACACCTGAAACCATTGCAGCTAAATCCAGGAGTGACTTAACTTCATAAAGCTTAAAGCTATTATTTTGAAATTTATTACACACTATGCCCCTAAAATTGTCTTATGAAACTAGAACAATGTGAAACTAGGCATTCGCACAATGTCAGGTTTCCAAATTAAAAGGTTTTCAACTTTATAAATTCATCATCTTAACATTGTATTACTATAAAATGGTGCTTATAAGAGAAATTGCAGAAAAGAACAAGAAAAATGAGCAGAGTTCTTGAAAACACGACCTCTGAAGAAAAGAAAAGAGGATTTGAAGAAAAAAAATGAGTTGAAGGAATATAAAATAGCACTCTTTGATATGCAAAAGGTAGTTACCAAGAGGAAAGGAATAATCTGTTCTCTGTGTCAGCCTTGGATAGAACAAGAAGTAATGGTCTTAAATTAGAGCAAAGGAAATTTAGATTATGTATTAGGAAAAGATTTTCAACTATAAATCATGGAAAAGGACTGTCTAGGGAGACTGTGGAATTATCAGTACTGGAAGTTTTTGAGAACAGACTGGACAGACAACTTTCAAGGTTGAGTAAGGTGGAGGTGATCCTGTCCTGGGAAAGAATGATAAACTCCTGAAGTTCTCTTTGAGATCTGTTTTCTTTGACGCTGAAATGTGTAATACATCACATGAACTTAAGTACAATTTAATTGAAAAAAGCCAAACCAGTGGCCAAAGAGTGTGAAGAATGAAGGACATACAGGTTTACTGACTAACGGATTATACTAGGACTGATTTACTACTATGCTGTGAAATGCATTACATATTGATAGCTTTAGCTTATCCAGCTGGGAAACACACTGAATTATTCAGAAATGACCAAAGTGCCTTCCCTTTTTCTCTTCTTTTGCCTTTAAAGTTATTTTTAACTTTTTTCTGCATTGATTGGATTGGATGGCTAACAAAAGAAAATGCTCTCTCCACTTCCCTTTGTACTCAGGTCTTAAGTACCAGCAATCTGTACAGTTTATATACAAGGGCTTCCATCACTTTGGTTATCCAAGTAATTTTTGAATGGTATGCAACTGCTATCTGAACTGCCTAAGATGTCTTCGTATGTACATGAGTAATCTAGCATGGAGCTAGCATCTGATCTATCAGTGCTGATGCTACTTAAGCAAATTAAGATTGGGAAATTGTGGTTTTAGTCACAAACTAGACCACTAGACCTAAAAATGTTAAAAAGATTCTATTTACATTTTTCTGATGAGTTTTTTTTGGAAGGGGGTGGTCAATAGCCTTATGAAAATTTACTCTGTAAGAGCATTCTCTGTGTGATTTTTCCTGTTTATAATGTTGTGTTGTATAACAGATCCACCTGGTGAAGTCTAAGATACGTCAGTGGTCAGCAATAAAAGCTGCCCTTTGCAAGGTATTCCAGGAGAAGTAGTACTTAACACTGCACATTTCATTATGAGGTTATAAAGATAACCGAAATACCTTAACTATAATTTAGTTCAAATATTTTAAATGTTAATGGCTTATTAGGATAATGAGCTCCACAAAAGGTCATATCAGGTAAACTCATAAAATCAAACATCTTGAAATAGAATTATAGAATCATAGAAGCATTAAGATCAGAAGGAGCCTCTGAAGATCACCTGGTCCAGCCCCCTTTCTCAAAGCAAGTTCAGCTAGAACAGGTGGACTGTGTCCATTTGAGTTTTGCATACCTCTAAGGCTAGAGCCCCCACAGCCACTCTGTGCAGCTATTCCTATGCTGTCTGTTCAGCCACACTGAAGCAGTTTTCTCTCATGATGTGGAATTTTCTGTATTTCAATTTATGCCTGTTGCCTCTTGTCCTTTCACTGATTAACACTGAGAAGATTCTGAATCTGTCTTCCTTATTGCCTCCATTGGGTACTCATATATATTGGTAAGATTCCCCCTGAGCTTTCTCTTTTCCAGGCTGAACACTACTGGCTCTCTCAACATCTCCTTGCATGTCAGATGCTACAATGTATTTATCATCTTCATTGCCCTTTGCTGGAGCAACATGTCCATACTGGTCTTGTACGCAGGGAGCCCAGCATTAGAAACAGCATTCCATGTGTCTCACTGGAGTAGAGAAGGATCACTGCCCCTGACCTCCTGGCAATACTTTGTGTAACACAGACCAGGAGCCTGTTGATATTCTTTGTTCCAAAGGTGCACTGCTGATTCATCTTGAACTTCTTGTCCACCAGGACTAGGAGGTCCTTTTCTGCAAAGCAGCATCTCGTTGGCCCTCAGCCTGTGCTAGTGCATCAAGTTATTCTTCCCCAAGTGCAGGACTTGTCACTTCCTTTTGTAGATCTTCGTTAGGTTCCTCTCAGACTACTTGTCCAGTCTGGTGAGGTCCCTCTGAACCCCAGTGCAATAACCTGGTGGGCAGGGCTGGACAAAGCTTGGCAGTCCATCTACAAAGTCCCAGATCTGAGTCCCCGGCAAGCAGCAAATGCCCCTAAGCAGCAGATCAGGTCAGAAAACAGAAGCCTTTGTCCGCCATGGCAGGGGGTCTCCCACTGCTATCGCTCACTGCTTCCTTGTGGTGCTGCTATAGGGCTCAGCTCAGCCAGATTGGTTGCTCCAATAAAAGCAAAAGCTACCAATTCTCAGGCAGTAGGGAGTCATATTCCATCTAGTGTACCTTTTGCTGTATTACATCTTTCCAGTGTATTTTCTCTGTTTCAAGAGGAATTTTTTTTTCCATCTTGCTATTGAAACTGAGCACATTTAAAAATGATAGCACTGGAGAAAAGACATAAGTGATTAATGATATTGTGCACTAATTTTTCTTTCAATAAAAAAAAGAAGAAAAACATTTTTAGTGGTCTGAGATGCTTTTGTACCAACTGAAAGGTAGACTTCTATAAGAGATATATCTACTTTGTCAGTTTATTTTAGTAATGTGGCTGATATTGTGGGAGCCCTGCATGGTCCTGGTTGGAAAACGTGAATATAATATGAGGAAATATTTGAAGGTCAAGCAGGGGAAAAAGTTATCCATCCATATCAAGGATATGGATAATCCAGCTATTTGGCAAAAACAAGAAGGTGAATACACATTTAAGGGAAATGAATTAAAAATATATTGTCAGCTATTCAAAGAAAAAAAACATTCCGTGTTGTCACACTGAAATTCTCTGTGAGTCTAGTTCCCACTCTTTTAAAAGGGTCGGTAGCAGTTATATGTCTTCAAAACTCTCCATTGGCTTGTTGGAGCTAATCCACATGGAGATTTTAAGAATCACTATGGTACTCAAAACCATTATGCAGATGCTGCAAATCTGCCAAATAGATCTACCAAAAATATGTCCATACTGTGAAAGGTGAATTGAAAACAGGCTGAACAGCTGGGCCCAGAGGGTGGTGATCAGTGGCACAAAGTCTAGTTGAAAGCCAATAACTAACAGTGTACCCCAGGGTTCAACACTGGATCCAAAACTGTTCCACATGTTCATTAATTATCTGGATGATAAGGCACAGTGTAACTTCAGTAAGTTTACTGATGACACAAACTGGGGAGGAGAAGCTGATACACCAGAGGGTTATGATCTTGCCAGCCCCTGCCATTCAGGGGATCTCAACAGGATGGATAAATGTGTTGACAAGAACCTCAAGAAGTTCAAAAAGAAATGTGAAGTTCTGCACCTGGGGAGGAACAACCCCAGGCACCAGTATATACTGGGGCGGACCCAGAAGCTTTGCAGAAATCCTGGGGGAAAGCATCTTGGCAGTAAAAGACCCAGGGATCCTGGTGGACACCAAATTGAACATGAGTTAGTAATGTGCCCTTGCTCCAAAGAAGGCTAATGGTATCCTGGGCTGGATGAGCAGGAGTGTTGCCAGCAGATTGAAGGAGGTGATCCTGCCCCTCTGCTTAGCTCTGGTAAAGCCACACATGGAGTATTGTGTCTGATTCTGATCTCCCCAACACAAGAGAGATATGGAGCTACTGGACAAAGTCCAGACACAGATGAGGAAGGGATTGGAGAATCTTTCCTGTGAAGAGATGCTGAGAGATCTAATGCACTGTTCAACCTGGAGAAAAAAAGTCTCAGGGGCATCTTATTACACCTGAAGGAGGGCATAAAGTAGGCAGAGCCAGGCTCCTTCCAGTGGTGCCTGGTGACAGAACCAGAGGCAATGGGCACAAACTGAAACACAGGAGGTTCTGCTTGAACATCAGGAAATATTTTTTCACAGAGGGTACCCAACCACTTGCATGGGCTGCCCAGGGAGGTTGTGGGATCTGCCTGCATGAAGATGTTCAAAAACTGTCTAGACATCATCCTGGGCAAATTGCTTTAGGTGGCCTTGCTTGAGCAGGGGAGTTGGACCAGATGACTTCCCGAGAATACTTCTAACCTCCACCATTCTGTGATTCTGGGGATCTGCAATCCTGTGATAAAGAAAATTTTCCCTGCTACCAGCTGTGAGCTGATCCTGATGCTGTATTAGGCTATAATTCACTCTTATTATCTTTTATTGTAGTTTCCAGTATGAACTCTGTAAAGGAATTTCAGTCATGAACAGTATGGTCAGGCAAACTAAATGACTGGATGCCATGGTCCATGCTCAAATTTATGGGACAGCTCTGTAAGTTAAAAATTATTTCATGAGCTCATTAGGTAAAGAAGCAAATCAAACAAGGGCTCAATCCCCTTTGTACAGACTCATCTAGCTCATGAATTGTGTAATTAATTACTTCATTAATTCACAAATTCACCACACACTCCTGAATAACTCACAAGTATTGCATTAACTCAGAAATTCTGTAACTCATATGTCTACGAGCAAAACACCTAGCCAATGGTGAGAGCGCTCGTCCTACCTCCTCCATTAAGGTATACACATCCCCTGTATCATCAGACCAGGAAGCATGAAAGCCTCATCAGCCCAGCTGCTGTTCAATCTGGGTCAAAACCTTTTTGAGTAACCTGACGTATTTATACCTTCCAGCTTTGAAAGTTTTGTCTATACGACAAAACTGCTGGGGACAGTAAGCTGCAGGTGATAGTGGCTGCGGAACAGACTTTATGTCTTCCAGTCCGTTGTGTCCTGTGTGAGTGTTGCTCTCACTTGGATCTAAATGTTCTTCTCCCAGCTTACACCAAGCCTTAGCATGAGCTGTTTGCTAGGCCAAATCCCCAAAAGAAATTCAGTGAACAGTCACACTGGAGGACCAGGATCATGGAGAATGTCATGAAGGACCATCACCTCGTAGTAGCCCATGATCCTTAGGTTCCTCAACTCAGTATTTAGGCTTTCCCTGTGCCTATCACATCTCTGTGCAGATTTTTGCACAAAAGCATCACCATATTAGGAAAAAACTAGAAATAATGTCAGGCTTACTGAGAGATCTTTCTGAGAGGCAACATTTGAGGATTTCTCTGCTCAATGACACACATTTCACAGGACTGTAGCTTGCCATTTTTCTATCTGTCTTTTCATTGCCACTTTTTTATCTGTTTTCTGTAGAGTATTAATATAAAAGTTGCTACTGGAAACAAAAACAAAGCTGCATGGAACCAGTAAGGACAGATAGGCAGTCCTTTGTAGTAAACTGCACAGAAGACTGAAATAAACTTTAAAGGAAAAACAAATCTTTTTTCATGTCATGCAGCTCTTTAAGCTATTCAGTAGGAACCAGGTATTTTGTAGAAAATACTGTGAATGCAGGAAGCCAACACAGAGAATATTAGATCCCAAAAGAAACAAAGCTACTTTGAAATTCTGTTCAAAAATCTACATTTTGATAAGGCCAGGTCTACCTTCCTACAAAAACTGGGGAGCTGCAGGACCCCAAACAGCATGAGACATTCAATTTTTTGGGCTGTTCTGTCAACTCTGGTGGATTATGAAGGACCCAGAATAATTCCTCAAACTTCCAAAGCACCATTGAAAAATGATCATGTGTCAAGGAGCTGTCATAAAATACTCCAGAGCTGGGAACTGTTCTATATTGAAAAGTCTCACTTGGCTAGCTATTGGCTCTGCTGCACCTCTAGAGTGAGCAGGTGGCAATTACCAATACGTAGTATCTTCTTCTGTCCTATTTATTTATATGCATTGAATGAAGATGCAACCTGGAATGAGGTTTCAGTGGCCTACCTTAAAGAGTTTCTATGACAATGATACTACAAGAGGAAAGCTAGGGGCAGACAATAAGAGTAATAAATAAGATGTTTGATCTTTCCTTTTATGCACACAGTAATCAACAATATTGCTAACAAGTACAGTTAGACCGTTGGACCATCTGGCTTTCATACTTTTAAAAAAATCTTCAAAACACGTACCTCTAAATAAAAAGCATACTTTTATTACCCTGATACACGTAACTTGTCAAAGTTTCAGATGTGATAATGTAATGGGTCTAGAATGTATACATAGCCAGAATTTCAAATATGAAATTTGAAATCTCTCTGCAAATAAGAAAGATTTTAAACATCAAGTAGAGTTCAAGTTCTGGAATTCTGGCATTTAAAAAAGCTCACTTAACCTTTGTTGATATGATTTTAACAAATGCTGGAACAGCTTTCATTACCATTGCAATGCAGGCAGTGAATCTTTAAAGGAAATGTCAAACATTAAGAACATGTCTGGTAGCTTCTGTATTTTTAGTAGCTCATTTCCTATCGGTGTTTAAAAACTTACTTATGTACGAATTCATTGTGCTAAAGAAGAGGCAGATAATGGGTCAGCTTAGACTGCTGATGTAAATTATTTCCCTTTCTTCTTTAGTATGAAAACAGTAGCCTTCTGCAAGTGATGCCTTTGAGGAAATACAATTATTTTTTTTTCCCTCCATAGCAGGATTGTAAAGTGCTGCTTAATTTGACATATCAGAAGTTGGAGTTCCTATTCTTTTCAAAATAAAAAAACAAATGCTCATAAAAGGAGAGAAAATTTGCTTTAAAATTATTAGAATATCATATGTTGGAACCTTAAAGTGTCATTTACTTCATCTAAGTTGACCTGTCTGAATGTTAGGCACTGTGCTAAGCATCAGGCAAGTTAACAATTTAGGTGCCTTTTCTAATCGCTAGGGAGAGACGGGTTCCCAACTCTAAACTGTAAAGGCAGTTCACCTGATCTAGGTTAGGCATTTAGCTTAGAATAAATTAGTTTTTATTCTGGAATGGTGAATCTCTTTTCCTTTATAGTAGACCAGATTAGGACAAGCTAAGTTTTTTGCTAGTTGAAGATATGTAAATAAATTCCATCCTGTCAGGATTCAACCCCAGCCAGCAATTAAGCACCATGCAGCTGCTTGCTTACTTTCCCCTAGTGGGATGGGGGAGAGAATCAGAAGAGTAAAAGTGAGTGGGTTGGGATAAATACAATTTAATAAGTAAAGCAAAAGCCATGCATACAAGTAAAGCAAGGAATTCATTTACTACTTCTCATCAGCAAGCAGGTGTTCAGCCACCTCTAGGAAAGCATGACTCCATCATGCTAACTGTTACTTGGGAAGACAAAACCCCATAACTCTGAATGTTCTCCCTTCTTTCTTTCCCCAGCTTTATATGCTGAGCATCCCTTTGGTCAGTGGGGGTCAGCTGTCCCAGCTGTGTCCTATCCCAGCTTCTTGGGTGTCCCCTGCCTTCCTGTTAGCAGGCCAGTGTGAGAAGCTGAAAAGTACTTGACTGCTTAGGAACAAATAAAATATTAGTGTGTTATAAAAATTCTCATCCTAAATCCAAAACAGAGCACTCTATCAGCTGCTAGTAAGAAAACCGACTCTATCCCAGTCAAAACTAGGACAGTATCTACCCCTTTTTCCATACCACAGATGTCATGCTTAGTATATAAATGGAGTTTGGCCGGGGGGCAGAAATTGACGATCGCTGCTTGGGATGGGATGGTGAGAACATTTTGTGTTGCATCACTTTCTTTTGTATATTGTTTAACCATTATTATTTTTATTATTCTCTTCCATTATTGTTCCATTACACCGTATTTATCGCAACAGACGAGTTTAATTTCCTTCTTTGTCTCCCTCTTCTCCCTACCCTACTGGTAGTGGTGTTGGGGGAGTGAGTGAGCAGCTGCATGGGCCTAGTTGCCGTCTGGGCTTAAACCACGACATATCCAAATGACTTACTCAGAACAAATATGTGCTGCCCAGCTCCCAGTTTAGCTAACTCTGATGTCCCCTCATTCTAGGGTGTGATTCTATATGCTACTTTCAGGTACTTCCTAACTTCTGGATCTGCCTAAAACCAGTCACCACTGTTTTGTCCCTTGCTGTGTTCTCCAATGATCCTGTTTATATAAAAGTAATTTGATAAATTGTTTACTAAGTACCAGGACCAAATAGACCCATCTCTGCAAAAAACTACTTTCTTGCCAAAAAGGAAAGGCCCTTTGAACTTACTTTTTCCACCCTCATGTCCTCGGGTTTTGGACCTGTGTCTTCAGAGTAGTTCAGTTCTAGCAAAGAGAATGGCAAGCATCTAATTTCCAAAGTATTAAGTAACCTGGTGATGATGGTACACCCTCTTGAAAAGCAGGTAATAAAATTTCAAATCTCCTCAAACTACTTAGAGATTTAAAAAAAACAAACAAACCCAAACACACACACACACACACACAAACCCACAACGACAAAACAATACCAAAACCAGCAACAAAAAATAAACCAAAAAACCCCAAAGCTACAGTGGTTTTATATTAACTTTAGTGTCACAATCCAGGCATCTCATTAGAGAGCTCCACCTCAGAGGTGAGCTGAAAACACGCATAACAGCTCTTGTCTGCTAGACCTTGCTTCAGCAGGGCTGCTGCCAGCAGCAGGAATTGCTGCAGACACTGCTTGAGGAAATAAAGGGCAAACAAGCGCCAGCTTTGGATGACTGACACAGGTGACTGACTCTGCCTAAGGACATAATGCCAGAGGCTTTTTTAGCTGGTGATTTTGAATGCAGGGAAGCAAGTCTCTCTCTCCAATCTAAGTTCCCCTTTTCCTTTCACAGTCCATGTCATTTCTGGATAATTTAAGTAGCTTCCCACTCAGATCTTCTATCAGCTAATGAAAAGTTTTCCCTCTACCATCTTCAGTGTAGAGAAAGTTGGAAATCTGATGGAAAATCCCTCTGAATGTCAAGCTGTGTACAGAGTCTGCATTGCAATGCTTATCTGAGTGATGCAGAGACATTTCTGAGGATACAAACATTCAGGGCTGTTTGCCACCTTTTGTATTCCTTTCACTTACATGCACAATCTCACATACAAAGATTTGTCTCTTCCCCTCCTCTCCCCTCATCTCCACTATATATTTTGATGTCAATTTCAGCTGCATATGCAGGTGACAATTTTTTGTTTCTCCTTAGTGACGGTGGAACCACAAATGGGTTTTTGTCACCAGCACCCACAGCTGCTTGCCCTGGAAAAGTCTGTGGGCAGGTAAGGGCAATGTAAAGCTTCTCAAGGGCGGACAGGAGATGGGTGTGGAGTTCCACCCCGGGTAAGTTTTCTACATAGCACATTCAGCTTTGGATCACCGTTGGGCTGCTGCGGTACAAACAATAAAAAGATAAACAAAGGAAAAAAAAGAATAAATGGAACTACATGACTTTGATGTTAAATACAATGAAGAGTCTGTACAGCTAATTGAATTACTATGGTAATATCTCACCACTTCTAATAGTATCTTTGTATTAGCATTACCCTTCTTTTTTTGAGTGCCTGTTAATTCAGACTCAGCCATGTTCTCTAAACATAAGGGAAAATGTTCATGTGAATTGTTTTTGCCTGAAGAGCAGCTATTGTACGCAAGCAATCATCTAAAAAAAATCACAAGGAACTTAGTGTATGGATTTAGTGCATCTATATGGCAGCACAATGACATGATAGATTGTAATGGTTCTATGGTAAATAATACAGCTTAAAATTAGACTTTAAAAACAATGTAGCTGTCTCAGTTCACTGAGTGTTTACAATTATCTCATCTCTCATTTACTTCCATCAAATTTATTTTTCTCCTTTTGAATTCAGTGTTCAGAGGCAGGGAAATCCAGAATTATTTCACAGTAAAATAGCAGTAGGAGTCTTCGTTAAAGTGACACATCCATCTATTTATACCCTGGCTCATCAATATGCTTCCTGAACCCTTAATTGTAACTGCAGAAATTCACCAAGAAGCCTAGCCTAAGGTTTGCTTTTGATGTTTTCCTTACTAATAGGAAGCAATCTTAATGCACTAGGTGTTGCATTTCATCCACAAGGATGAAACTGTTGTGGGTACCTGTGGTTTCACCACTGACCAGTGATAAAGAAGGATGCGTGGCTGTGTTTAAATTTTGGGGTGCTCCACCTTCAGTACCATTACATACTTTGTACGACCAAACACCTACTGCTATTACTGACTTCCCTCCTGCATATACTGTTTAAAAATGGTTCCCTTGTCAATAAGAATAACAGGTATTTCAAAAAAGAGGCTCACTTCATGAATATTAGCATATGAAACTGTGAAAATGTGGAAAAAATGTAGAGGAATTTTCTATCCAAAAATGAAAGATTCCAAAAATACACACTTATCTCAGTTTAGCACCATATTGTGATACAATGAGACCAGTTCTATCTGTTAGACAGACTTAAGCTACTTATGGACACCCCAAGAGTAAAACAGTATGGGAAGTCACAGCAGACATGGAAAGTTTTGAAAATAATTGTGGCCCATTGACCTACTTTACTCCCAAACGTGAGGGGTTATTTCTACACTTGTTCGTACAGCTGATGGGGCTGGTCCTGCTTATGGTGCTGCTGCAACATGAGGTCTCAGGGAAGAGCTTTTTTTTGTCAGGACTCCCTTCCAGGTTGAGAATACTGTCTGTACTCCAGGCAGCAGAGCTGGAATGCCTGATGAAGATGGGTTATTACTTATATGAATCATACGCCCTCCCACAAAAAAATTAGTGACCTAGAGAGAAGCACTGATGTTCTTGTAAGATGTAGAAAAGTGAGGCTTGAGAGTGCCTACTGGAACTGGGAGCCCTCGCGTATGTCGTCCTCTGGAAAGCCCTCTCTCAGTTTCCGGTTTTCTCTGAATAAATGAATGCCCTCAATCATAACCTAATTTTTTGATACGGAGAAGTTCCTTGTAGCAGCCATGTGAGTTTTTAATTGCAAATAAAGGTATTTGCAGGGTTGCAGCATTGTGTGGGGTTTTTTTTATTTTGTTTTGTTTTGTTTTGTTTCTTTGGGGTTTTTTGCCTCTTGCAAGACTTGTTAAGCACAGAGCTCTTTTTGTGAATTATAAGCAATTTTGGAGCTCAGACACAAAAGGAGTATTTACTGGTTTGATTAGACTTTTTTGAAAAAGAGTTCTAGTAAAGTTACCTTTTTGCGTTACAGAGTTAAAAGGCCATAGGATGTAATGCTGGTCAAGGGTAAAATGTGAGGTAATTGTACAGGTTTTATTTTCTAATATTTTCTAATAGATATTTAACACTCTTGCCCATTAGAAGTTGTTTATGTTTTAAACCAACCACATTTCCACAAGACTAATTCAAGCAATATAATTAGCTTCTACTTTAATGGTAAATCAATGCTTGCAATAGTAAATAAAAACAAATCACCTGCCACAGTAATGCCTGTTCTTCCAGCAATCCATCCTACCTCTCCATCGTGAATCTTTAGAATGAAACCCTTTCCTTTTTGTTAAATATCTACATTCACAATCAATTAATTTTGCTTTTACAGCTTTCATTTTTAACTTCCGTATTATGAGCAAAGAGCTGTACAAGCCCAGTATATTCACCAGCAAGAAAAACATTTGAGCTCAAAGTACACTGATAGAGTAAAACTGCTGTAACAAAATTATTTCATAGCACCAAGATGTATTTATTATTGGTATACTCACAGGTGTTAATATACACAGGTCTGCAATAATTCTTGTTACAAACATCGTTTTTCAAGGTATCATAGCTCAGCTACAGAAGTCTGTTTTAGTCTAATGTTTGGCATAAAAATCACCGATTAATTCCATTTTAGAAAAAAATACAGGTTAAAGTCTTAGACTAATCCCATCTTTAAAAA